>JAODAL010019119.1:0-72890 GCA_025379985.1 Phyllomedusa bahiana
TTGGGAAAAAAGGGAAATTGTCTAGGAATTGGTTGAATAATTAAAGTCTTCTTGGTGACGGTAGGACTATCAGAAGTAATAGAAATAAAGTAGTAATCTGGCATTATCTGTTCCACTGTAATTAACCCAATAACTAAATAGGACATAGCCACATAGGCTAACACACTTGGCTAGTGAAAGGACCTTTGTTGCCAGGTACCCCACAATTACGCTGTTGAGGTGCTGATAGGTTGACAGGTGGAAAGTATTCAGACCCCTTTAATTTTTTCACTCTTTGTTTCATTGCAGCCATTTGGTAAGATCAAAAAAGTTATTTTTTTTTTGCTCATTAATGTACACTCTGCACCCCATCTTGAAAGAAAAAAAAACAGAAATGTAGATAGTTTTGCAAATTTTATTAAACAAAAAAAAACTGAAATATCACTTGGTCTTAAGTACTCGGACCCTTTGCTCAGTATTGAGTAGAAGCACCTTTTGAGTTAGTACGGCCATGAGTCTTCTTGGGAATGATGCAAAACATTTTTCACACCTGGATTTGGGGATCCTCTGCCATTCTTCCTTGCAGATCCTCTCCAGTTCTCTCAGGTTGGATGGTGAACGTTGGTGGACAGCCATTTTCAAGTCTCTCCAGAGATGCTCAATTGGGATTAGGTCAGGGCTCTGTGTGGGCCAGTTAAGAATGGGCACAGAGTTGTTCTGAAGCCTCTGCTTTGTTATTTTAACTGTGTGCTTAGGGTCATTGTCTTGTTGGAAGATGAACCTTTGGCCCAGAGCACCCTGGAAGAGGTTTTCATCCAGGATATCTCTGCACTTGGCCGCTTTCATCTTTCCTTCAATTGCAACCAGTCATCCTGTCCCTGCAGCTGAAAAAATACCCCCGTAGCATGATGCTGCCACCACCATGTTTCACAGTTGGGATTTTATTGGGCAGGTGATGAGCAGTGACTGGTTTTCCCCACACATACTGCTTAGGGCATGTCCCCACTGCACGGGTTTTTGGCCGTTGTTTCAGGCGGTTTGCGGTTTTGCAGTCCGCCTGAAAAAACGTCCAAAAATGAGCACAATGGTGCTCTATGGAAAACCCGTGCAGTAGTCCCCACGCACGGGGTTTTCCGTCCGGCGGTTTTTCCGCCCGCAAAACATTCTTCAAGCAATTCTTCCACCCGGGTTTTTCGGGACGGAATCTGTGCTTGTGAATTTTTGAAAGGGGGAGGGCTTTTCTCCGCTAATCGCGGAGAAAAGCCGCCCCCCCATCCGGGTGGCCGTGGTGACGGCTGCAAAACAGGAAAGATACCGGTCCGGTACACCGACTGGTATTTGTCCTCTGCCGTGGGAACGCACCCTTACAATTAACACCACCAAGTTCAATCTTCATCTCATCAGACCAGAGAATCTTAAATTTTTCATAGTCTGGGAGTCCTTCATGTGTTTTTTTGCAAACTGTATGCGGCTTTCATATGTCTTGCACTGAGGAAAGGCTTCCGTCGGCACACTCTGCCATAAACCCCGGACTGGTGGAGGCTGCAGTGATAGTTGACTTTGTTGAACTTTCTCCCATCTTCCTACTGTATCTCTGGAGCTCAACCACAGTGATCTTGGGGTTCTTCTTTACCTCTCTCACCAAGGCTCTTCTCCCACGATTGCTTAGTTTTTCTGGACGGCTAGGTTGAGGAAGAGTTGTGGTCATCCCAAACTTCTTCCATTTAAGGATTATGGAGGCTGCTGTGCTCTTAGGAACCTTGGGTGCTGCCGTAAATCTTTTGTAACTTTGGCCAGATCTGTGCCTTGCCACAATTCTGTCTCTGAGCTCCTTGGACAGTTTCTTAGACCTCATGATTCCCATGTGCTCTGACATGCACTGTGAGCTGTGAGGTCTTATATAGGCAGGTGTGTACCTTTCCTAATCAAGTCTAATCAGGTTAATTAAACACAGCTGGACTCCAATGAAGGATTAGAACCATCTCAAGGAGGATCAGAAGGAAATGGATAGCATGTGATTTAAATATGAGTGTCACAGCAAAGGGTCTGAATACTTATGACCATGTGATAGTTCAGTTTTTCTTGTTTAATAAATTAGCAAAAATTTCTACATTTTTTGATCTTACCAAATGGCTGCAATGAAAAAAAAAGTGACAAATGTAAAGGGGTCTGAATACTTTCTGTACCCACTGTAGATAAAAGACACCAATATTAAGAGAACAATCAAAAGAAAAATTATGCAGTATGCCCAATATAATCTGAAACTACAAACAAAAAAAAAACGGCAATAAAACTGCCTAGGTAATATTAAAATATAATTTTATTACAGAATATTAAAGTATAAAATACTTTAATATCCTTTAGTATAAGATGATCATAAATGGGATCCTAAGTTGCTGTGTGCCAAGGAGCCATTTATGATCATCTTATACTCCTATATTCAGGTTGGTCTTATGTGGATGTATTTACATTGATATATTTGTTATTTCAACCCGTTTATGGTATACCTTTAAATTTATGCATGTGGCCCTATACTCTGTGTGCCATTTCTCTGGTTGATTTTACCATCTTTGTAATTTTGTCCCACTATATTATATTTTAATATTTTCCAATAAAATTATATTTTAATATTACCTTGGCAGTTTTATTGTTGTCTTTTTTGGTTGTTGTTCTAACCATGTGGATGTAGAAATTGGTATTTACCATAATATCTAAGGGGATAAAAAGATAGCTCTGATAACATACACCTGACAACTGCTGCTGTAAGGTGTTTGTACAGCTCTGCATTAACAGTATCTTACGAGCACTGAACTGAACACACACGTAACTGTGCTAAAAGATTAAAAAGTCAGATTTTTTTTATTCAATGTTATGATATGTGGTGTACATTCAAACAGTAACTTAGGTTTATTCTAAAATAAAATCTCATGATTTGTGCACTATATAATACCCAGAAGAAACCCAAAGTATGAAATGCTACCAACAACTTGATGAATATATGCACCATGTTTTTTGTTTTGTGAATGAGCTAATTTCTGAAGATTGAAGATCGCCCTCTAATGGTAGTTCAGGGTGGAAAGGCAGCAATGTATTCAAAGGACAGATGTAACATAACAGTAATGAAACACTATGGGCGACATGTATGAACGGGGCTGCGCCAGATATCTGGCGTCTTTACAGCCCGATATCCAGCGCAGCCCCATTCATGCATTTTTCAAATCTCCCGCACAGCACTCCGGGGCACCTTACATCGCGCCAGCTGCGGGAGGCGGGGCGCACTAGAACCGTAGCGAAGCTTTAGATTTATAGCTCCGCTACGGTCTTTCTGGGTGCAATAGAACAGGTATACCACTTTTAATGTGGTATTCCTGAGTCCGAACTATCGTGCAAGCGCTGAAATGCGCCTGACTTATGACCCGCTGTACAGCAGATTCATAAATCAGGCGCATTCTATGCCTTTTTAATCGCATGAAATTTGGCGTGCAAACGTCAAATTTCATGCATGTCATCCTATATGTGCTGTATAATGGAAAAATTATACATTTCAACAAATTATTACAACTGGTAGACTTTACAGATATCTTGACAATGTTGGCAAAAAATATTACCACAGGGAAAAGCAACTCCCAACGTGAAAGCTATTGAAAAACCTGAAGTACACCCAAAACGTAATGGTAGAATAATTCAGAAGTAAGACGAAACATTAACCCAACCGAAATAGAGTATTAGTATTAGTACAACATTTAGCTGCTGATGCCAATTGTAAGAAGGAAAAAAAAAAAAAAAAAATAAATTATATATATATATATATATATATATATATATATATATATATATATATAAAATATATATATATATATTGTTGCAGAGCGACCATAGGTGGTCGCCTGGTGCTGCCACTTGGTGGCGTATGTCAGAAGACCGGCTAGAAACGTGCGACCGAGAGCCTGGTCTCGGTGGGGGAAGCCAGGTGTTGTCGGTCAGCAACATTAGGTTGCTGACACTCGTATGTAGTACGGCTGATATCCAGCCATTATGGGTTGGCTTTCCCGGGCCAGCTGCAGTTGGGTGGGTGGTTGTTCCCATGTTCCAGTTCCAGGTTTTTTCCAGGCCTATAAAAAGCCTGCTTCTCCAGGTAATCAGGGGGGATGTGGTCTGCTAGCAGTGCAGCAGAGGAGCTGGAGAGAGAGGCTCTGGTCCCCGGAGGCTTGAGGAAAGCAGATACTGTACTGGGGGAGTACAGCGTAGATAGTGCTGTAAATTAGGTCCAGACCACCAATAGACAGGGTCTATTATTCTGTGTTAGTTAGTGGCCAGACGGCCAGGGTTTTTGTTTATGTTTTTGATTTGTATGCCGTGCTGTATACCTGTGCTGAAATAAAACAGGCTGAGTTTTAAAGAAGAAGCATTTGTCAGCGTGCCATCCGTTTAACCCAAGCGGAGTTCCATGAGCTAAAATATTTATATATAAATATATATATGTGTGTATAATGGCACAGGTCTCCATACTGTCCACCATGACAGAATTGTTAAAAAAATCATAAAAAAAAATCCAGGACAACTGTATAAGCAGGGTAACATCATATGCAGTGGACACTTGGGTATTGCAGATTGTGAGCCTTGTAGAAGGTACTCAGCAGGGTCGGGCGGCAGGTAGGCGAAAGTGGGCGACCGCCAAGGGCATTACAGTATCCCAGGCAGAAAAGGGGGCACAAGACGGTGGGGAGAGGGCTGAATTTTCCCTTGGGGGCTAGCGATATGCCTTATTTGCCTAAGGCATCAGAATACCTTCTCCCAGTCCTGGTACTCAGGATGCTTTTAAAAGTATGAGTGGTGGGAACAATCTGAGGAGCAGACAAGAGGAGAACAGCGAAGAAGGTTTTGTGAGGGAGAAAGATTACGTATGGGGAGTATTGGAAAGTAAAGGCACACATATATGGACAGGGTGTGACTGGAGTGCCAGAGAATCCTTCATTGGGCCCATGCTCTGACAAAATACTATAACCATAAAGTATGTGGTCTGGAGCTGGCTTTAGAACCAATTAACAGGTATCCTATTAAACTGTGCATGTGGAATAATTACTTTAAAGAGATTGTCTACTTCTATAAAATTATATTTAGATTGGGCTAGGCTGGGGGGGGGGTGGGGGGGGAAGATACTTACCTCTCAATACTCCACCACTGCATCTCTGAAGCTCTCCTGGCAGCTGCTCCTCTTCACTTCCAGGTTCTTGTGTACAGGAAAGGCTTATACTCCATTCTGTGGTTGGAAATGAGAACCTGGAAGTAAAGAGGGGCAGATCCAGGTGAAGATCCAAAACTGCAGTGGTAAATTTCATATTTTTTCTTTTTTTCCCACCCTGACCCTATTTAAATTGTATTGAAGTAGACAACACCTCTAAAGTGGACATGCAGGTATCCTATGTACATAGATAGTGGACCCTCAGAATTATTTCCTTTCATGGTCACAATGAGCTTCAGTCTGAAACTGTATATAGTAGATAGGTTGTGGACTGCCATGTATGTCAAAGTCAATCATATATTTACTGGGGAACAAGTTGCTAGTGAAGACAATGGCAGAGAACACAGTCCTGGTCGGAGAGTTGAATAGGACGAGCTTGCTTTTATCTATGTTGAGTTTCTAAGTATGAATTAGACAAGTAGGGTCAGAAGTGTCTGGATCGTTAAAATCAGTAAATGTGTTCTTGTTTTATAGCCTATCAATGTAGCTAAATAAATGTCTCATCATTTTACTGAACTCACTGTGTGTTTAATATGCCATAAATGTCTGAAACGGGAAGTCCTCTTTAAGTTTAGTGGGGCTTGCCGCTTCTATAACACAGCGGTACATGTGCTAAAGCAGCAGCTCCCAACTAGAAGTGTAAACATGAGATTTATTCTATTAGCCATGTGTTCTGGCTCCTTCACGTGATAACCTGGTGCACAGGGCCAATTGCAAGCTATTAGCCTACAAATAAGTGTTTATGTACCTGGTATTATAAACGCTGTGTGTGCAGTGAAATCCATTTTTATAAAGGGATTTTTTTCATTCAGCAGAGACCACTTAATGACTTAGCAGCTAGTACGGAAGATTTATAGCAGATGCTGGAGCTGGCTGGTATGCTATGTATTCGTTGTGTGAGCTATACATACAGCAACTTGTGCTCCTCAGTCTCAGAGATGGAAAGGGATATCTGCAGAGTTTTCATTTTCACATAGTATGGATGAGTGATTGCTTCCATGTGTAGTTTCCCAGAGCACACTTCTCTATCAGTGAGTAGCATGTTACATCCTGCAGCCATCATCTACATAAGGCATGGGAGCCACAGTCAAGTTTTATGACACCTAATAAAGAAATATCACATCTTCTTATCTTTTAGTCTGTCATTGCTGTTTTTTTTAGAGATTATTTCCCATACATTGTTCTGCAAGTGTCTGAAATATGTTACAAGCCCGCTCTTCTCATAAATGTCACCAGGCTCTCAGCCATACCAAATCATATTTGTTCCATTATGATTCCATTCATGTTCTTCCAGAAACTGCGGGTGGTAACACCTGGCTGCTTTATGGTATCCACAGCCCAGTCATGACTATTGCCAATATTATTACTTCCAAAATAATCTGATAATGCTACATTATTAGGTGGTCTCTCATTGCTCCAGCAGTGGCTGACTTGGTGAGGTTACTCCGGAGATTGTTTACATTACTTACTGACAAGCTTTAACCCTTTAGAGATTTGTAGTCTTCTACACTGATGTTTACAAACCTCCAGCACTCTATCTGGATCAACTAATAATAGTAGAGCTAGCATGCCAATCAATGTCTTAAAATCAGTCACAGGAAGTGTGAGACTGAATTTGCCTGTGTCATGGTGAGATAAATGGAAACACCAAAAGTTAGTAGCGAACCAGCACCATAAATTAAAAATATAGAAAATATTTATTTCATTAAATTAAAAGTACATAGCACAGAACATGGTGCAGAGCTTGATGCTTTTTAGGTATGTTACCCTACAACTAAGGGTAACATATCCGAAACACAGCACTGCCTTCAAACATTATAAGGTGAGCTCTCCGGATTGGCTTTTCAGCCATTTATTATGGTGAGATAAACCCTTTAAGTGAGGAGTAAATATTAAAGATTGTATATAAATAAAATATCTTTGCCAATTTGGAAATATTGGGTTGCAACATGAAGATACATATGGAGATGATGCATTTTTGTTGTATTACATTTTTTATTATATTAAGGCAATCATCTCTTCTGGAAAATATATTTCCAATGTGAAGTGCATATAACAAAGTACATATATAGTTTTTGTCTCCAAGGTCATTATTTTTAAATCCTGTTTTGAAAGATTGTTTTAGAACCCTATAAAAGAATAAGGCAGACAAAGCATAAGCCTCAATGCAGCTAAGGTGGAAACACAATAACATCCAAGTCTGTGCGTTTTTCAGTTGATTAAGGCACATAGTAAACTGCTGTATAGCTGCAATACCATGTGACCCTCAAAGGCATTTTCCCACTGTAGACAGTTATCACCTGTACACATGATGGGTGATCATTTTCGGATCATTGGTAGTAACACTGCTGGGACCCACAATGATCGCGAAAACAAGGGCACCCAAGTTCCCAATCTTCTTCACTGCAAGGAAATCTTTAAACAAAGCAGTAGTCAGTGATGCCTACTGCTGTTCCTTTCAATTCCCATGGGATCAATGATAATTACTAAGCATTATAGCAGTAATCAGATATTTATCACCTACCTTGGAAATACATGATAATTGTCTGTGATGTGACTATACGCGACTATACTATAATGCGACTATACTATAAAGAATGCTATAAAGAATTGAATACAATGAAAATAGATTGCCCTTACTAAATATAAATTTAAAGTGGTTCAGCGAGAATATGAATTCATGGTATTAACTGTGCTGACACCAATATACTGATGAGAGTGCATTAACAAAGCTCATAGAGAAGTGATGCATCTTTGGGATTTCCTATGCAATAGAGAATCCCTGGGTTTCCGTTACAAATTATCCTGGTAATAAATCATATAATGTACACATAACTTTAACCAAAACTTGATCTTTCTTTGACCTGTATTGTTATGCCTACCATAAATGAATGTTTCTTCTTTAGGCTGATGATGTTGGTGTAGTTCCTCAGGGAGTCTGCAATAAAATCTGCATGTGTAAAAACATTTACTGTAGAAAATCAGAATTCAGTCTTTACTGAAAGAATAGGCTTGGTCTTGTTAGTGACTCACAAAGCTAGGATTTCATTAAGTTGGCCCTGCAGTATTGATGTGCAGAGAAGTTTTCTTATGTTTCCTAGATATTAAATTTTAAAGTGTTATAAGCAAAAAATGCACAAGAGTTACTTTTACCGGCATACATTGGATCCAGGTATAAATCGGTGAGTAGGTGTGACAAAAGAGCCAGGCTTAACAGTGTTTTAAAGTTTAACAAATACATTTGAACTTTGTAGTCATATTGGAATTTGTAAGTTGTATGATGCAGAACTCTTCGATTTGAATGGGGAACAAGCATGCAAAATGTTTACTTTAATTACTGTTGCGGAACAACTCCTATTGCAATATTTACTGGAATAGCACATCGGACGTGGAGTATAGCAGTTACTAAAGCTATCAGAAAGTGAATACATTTGTTACTTTTGTATCTGCAGCTATGATTCCAAAACAGAATACTTGGCTTTGGGAGCTGTAAAGAACATATCACTTAACATCTCTATCTCCAACAAAGGGGATGATGCATATGACACCAATGTCTTCTTCAACTTTTCAAGGGAATTATTCTTCATTAAGATGTGGCAAGAGGTATGTTACTTGTGTTTAAGGCAAAGCTTTGAATGACGTTTAAGAATTGAATTCAAGCCAATATTGGTCTTGTTTGAGACATGAACTCCAGATCCAACATCATGCTGGTACACGAAATAGCTCAGAGGTCATCTAAGCGGCTTTCTTATCCTATAGGCATTAACTAGCCAGATATTTTATATGGCAAGCAGTAATTAAGTTATGATAGAGATAAGATCACTTCATGGGTGCACAATGAGCACCGTTATTAAATGAAGGCAACAAGAAATTCCTTTTGACTTTCTTATCTTGGAGGAAGTAAAATGTGCTGCAAAAGACATTTCTTTGTAGCCAAAGCTGGATGTAGAGCTGGCACAAGCTCAGTAAGTTAAGTATATGTTTCAAGGAAAATCTAAGACTTCTGACATTTATTTCTGTTTTATGTTTCACTTTGGAATCTGATTAACAGGAAAACACGTAATGATGTTTTAACTGTACTACTAAGGAATTTTTTCAATAAAATTGATTTCCATAGAGCACTATCTAAATTAAAATGCACAACTTGTATAAATGCATTTTAATGCTTGCCTGAAAAACCAACTAAAATGCAGTGTTTCTGATCAGGAGGATACAGGCCAGCACTTCTCTTGGGACATCATCGCCATTATGGAAGGCTGAAAATTCTCTGATCTTAGATTCTATGGGAGACATGTATGAATCGAATATGTCGAAGTTCATTTTCTCATTTTTTTTTCCAGAGTCCAGCTTGACCGTGATATCACGGCTTTTCATGTTATCTGCTCAAATCTGTAAACAAAGGCCATTGAAAAGCATTGAGAAAGTTGAGATAACACTCTGTGCTGTGATATCACAATGCAATATCTGTTCTGTTTAGTTCTGCTACATCTGTATAATGCGTCTGAATGTATGAAAGTGTTTTATGTGCGTTCATAAATGGATAAATGGTGTGTAAAGTTCCCGCGCCTCGCCTGTGTGTTTGGCGCATTACGGAACTTAGGTGCATTAGTAATGCGCCTAACATGTATAAAGGTTTTAGATAAGCTGGAAACAAAAGAAAAGTCATTAGAATAGCATGTCAGTGAATAGAAACTATGGTACTCTTCTTACTTGGTTGACCAAAGGTCCCAGCAAGACCTGTGGTGTGCTGACTCTTGTATGTAGAATAAACGGTGAGAGCAGCAAAAGTAAATTTCTAATTTAATGTAGCAAAAATAAAAAAATAAAAAATCTGAACATCATCAGTGGGTTATTTAATGTAAAATTAGTTTTAGATTAATATTAATTTTAAATACATTTTATAGGAGACATTTTTATATTTTTGGGATATTATATATTTTTAGATTATTTTTATATGATAACATTTTTATTAAATTTAAATAAATTAATTTTGTATAGTTTGATAATTATCAGAAATTACTTTTTATTATTGTACTGGTGTAAGTTGAGAAATAAGGGACATTTTTGCCCTAATGGCAAATCTAGCTCCACTTCGACTCCTCAGGCTCAGGCAGACCACATTGAAATAGGTCTAGCTATTCGAGCAGTATTGCGCCTAGTTTTTCCAAACCACATTCATATATGTGTCTGATATTATGAGTGTGCTGTGACACACCCCCAAAACGGCCTCACATGTTAGGCGCATTAGAAAGTGTTGAGTCTTGCGAACAGTGCGCCTAACACATTCATTAGGCGCATTAGACATTGTACCCTGCTTACGTAGGCACATTTTACGCTAGAAAAGGGTGAAAAACCTGATCAGGTATGGGTAGCTTTAGATTTAACCTTCAACCACTGATTCTGTTCACTTACTGTACTACAGTTTTACATGTACATTGCTTCTTTAGGTTGTGCCTAGCTTCTGGAAAACTGAGCAGTTCTTACTGTATTACTTAGCTTTTGTCTGGACAAGTGATTTCATTCTTGTTCTGTGGTTGATGAGGGTTTTGATAATCCCATTTTGTGTTTGAGGTCTTTGCCTTTTCTTTAGTGTTTGCTGCCGACACAAATCTTTGTAGCATTCTATTGAAAGGCCAAGC
Source organism: Phyllomedusa bahiana (assembly GCA_025379985.1). NCBI lineage: Eukaryota > Metazoa > Chordata > Amphibia > Anura > Hylidae > Phyllomedusa > Phyllomedusa bahiana. The sequence continues at coordinate 10,861 of JAODAL010019119.1, forward strand.
AACCTCCAGTCTGTGGATCTGTTGAGAACATTCATTTGATATTAAATGCAAAATACATGGGGTTTAAGGAAATCCTTGCCTTACAGGATTATTGTTACATTATTCACCCCATAATGGAAAAAAACTCACCGAGTGTGGTGCGACACGCTAGTTTTAGGCGCATTAGTAAGTGTCGAGTCTTACAAGCAATGCGCCTAACACATTCTTTAGGCGCATTAGACATCGTAGACTGCTCACTTAGGCACATTTTTCACCAGAAAAGGGTGAAAATACATGTCTCCCTATATGTTGGACAAAGTCCTCCACATTACAATTGGTTGACTTAAGTGGTTTGAGCAATTGGGCTAGGCTGTGTTGTATAGACAAGCGCAATGCCGGTAACATTTCCTTCATCATGAAGTTAGATACCAATCCATCCGAGGATATCAGGGTGTCAAGCAGGTCTGATGGTGCAAAAGGGAATGCAGAGGAAACTATCATATGCCTCAAGTAGCTCATTTTCCGCATATCACAGCCTTGTCTATTGCTTAACAGCGCTCCCAGAGAACAGAAAGTTTGGAGAGAAAGTGAGTTCTGTGTACACCCTGTCTGGGTTGTCATTACAGGAGGCTGTGTCTTGAGATGTATTGGCCACAGTTTGGACTTTGAAAGCTCTTTGCCTATGCCTCCTAGGTCTAGCAGCTCTCAGAGTGGAAGTTTTTCCAGGCTCCCTCTACAACATCTTGTTCAGTTTCAGGGTCTATATGTAGATTTTTCAGCTTTGCAGGCAACTTTTTTCATTTAGGTATTGAAATGGGTCCTCAAAATAGACAAATTTGCCAGCTATTAGAGCAATGAAAAACAGGCTTAAAGGGGTTATCTTCATCTTACCTTAGTCCTGTTTTTTTTTGGTTTCATTCTGAATTCAGGGACGTGTTTACTGGCTTCTACTAGACTGCAAAAGAAGCCAGGTGTGTAGCTATAGCAACCATTGCTGGCAGCCTATCAGGAGAGATCAAACAGGTCTGTAAGTATAGTGACCTGAGGAGCTGATGCAGCCCATACAAGTGGGGATATCTAGGAATAGGTAGGACATTGTTAATGGACACATATTGCAAAGAGACTTGTTTTTGCAAGATCTTTAACATACTAAGCAATCATTGTAGTGAGACAACCCCTTTAAGTTACTTTAGTTGCCAGGTGGTGCAGAAGTCATTCAGCTCATAATCCAAGCCATCCCCTATATCACAGTAAAGAAATGCAGTTCTATAAATAATTAGAAAATGGTCACATATTAACTTTTCCAAAGGATCAAACACTGGATTTTATTCCGCAAGTATTATCATTATTACACAATGTCCTTGGATTAACTTTCCAGAAAGACAACACAATGCTATTTATTATTATTATTCTGACCACATTTCCATTCACTGTCCAGAAAGAGTAGCTGACTCTGAAACCTGCTTATGTCTACAAATAATACTTTGGCTGTTTTATCATTGAAACATTAATTTTACATTTGTGCACTCTCAAAAAGTTTGAATTAAGCAGAGAACAGGAAATAAACTTTTTATATTTTACTTTTCTCTATTTTATTATAAATCTAAACTGTAATTTTATATCTTTGTAAATGTACTACTTTGGCTACATTTACCTGATTAAGAAGTCTAAATATATGCAGCATAAAGTAGTTCTACAGGTGAAAGAAGTAGACCATTCTACTGCTATAGGATCTAAAAGATAGTTTGTTCTTAGTTTGGTAGATGCTGATTCTGAAAAAGGCCCTTGGTTCAGGGTTGTTCTGGAATCAGATACCTTCACAAATAAAAACTCATTAACCGCCCACCGACTTTTGACGTCGGCTGGTGTGGGTCGTTTGTCTACAGCGACGTTTTTTGACGCTGCTGCAGATTTCGGGGTTAGCGCCGCAACTGCGCTGGGATCGGGGCTGTACTACACAGCCCCGATCCCAGAGCATGTCCTGCGAGCACCTGCTCTGTCGGGTGATCGGAACACCCAGTCACCCGACAGAGCTCGGGGTACGGCTCCACAGTCAGCCCTGGGGACCTAGAGTGGCCGCAGAGCTGTCTGTGTACTAAGCCAGTGACTTGGGCACACTGTGTGCTGTCCTAATCACTGCCTGTGTAAAAATGACTGACACAGATTATAATGTATTAGCATATATGAATATGCTAATACGTTGCTGTGTAAAAAATAAATTAAAAAAAATGTAAAACAGTTCTTCCTTCATGGGATTTTTTTTAAAAAAAAGGAAAAAAAACACATAAAAACTGTAAAAAATAAAATAAAAAAAGAATAAAAAAATAAAGAATAAAATAAAAATAAATATTTAATAAAAAATAATTGTGCATAAATTACACACACAAAAAACCTACATATATTAGGTATCCACATGACCGTAATAACCTGTAGAATTAATCTAACAAGTTATTAAGTGTGAAATGGGAACGGTGTAAAAAGAAAAGTAAAAAAAAAAAAAAAAAAAATGTAAAAATCTAAAACAATTCTGCAATTATTTATAAGTGAACTTAAACTATTCCCCCATAAAGTACAACTTGTCTCGAATAAAATGAGGCCTCATTTAACTACGTCATTGAAAAAATCAAAAAGTTACAACTATTGAAACGCGAGGAGGCAAAAACTAAAAAAACGTTATGGTCATTAACTACTTTTCAGGCCTGGGAGTTAAGGGGTTAAAGGAGTTGTGTGGTCTCTTGAATTTTGTGGTCTCAGAATGTAGTAAAATAATCAAATAAGTAGTACTTATCTTAGCAATGCCTCACTGCTCTCATTCTGATACTTCTGGGTCTCCAAAGGTCTCTTCTTTCTGATTCCTCTTGCCAATGACCTGCGACTGTTGCAGACATTACCTGGCTGTACCAGGTTTTACTTATAAAAAGTATACCATTCAGTAAAAAAAAAAAAAATGAACAGAGTCATTCTTCCCGTACATCGTCACTTTTTTGGACCACAAATTGAAAGAACCCATTTAAAAGATACAAAATACAAAATCAACCCATGGAATCAACTACAAACCTTTTATCTCTTTAATTTGTCATGAAAAAAACATGAAGTAACTGGCCACAATGGACCATGTAGGTAAACACAATTTTTTTGCTAAACTTCTTGAATTAAAGCAAAACGTCTACTTCAATCATATTAACAGTGGCTTTGTTTCAAATCCATTGTGATGGTGTACAGAAGATAAATTATGAAAAATGTGTCACTCCGAATACTTTTAAGTCTGGTGGTATATGCAATATAGATACATAGCTAGACCGACAGATAAACTTTTTAACCTCTTGCCTGATATTATGTTAGTCCCCCTTCTTTGACCTGTTAAAGCATAGGCTCCACAAGAGCTCTGACACCTGTGATATCTCAAACCAAGGGTGCTTTCACACAGTGCGGTTTTTTTTTGTACGTTTTTTTGATGCGCTTTTTGTGCAGAAATGTACAGCATAAATTGATGTGTCTTTCTGCACAAAAAACGCATCCAAAAAAATCATAAAGAACGCAGGTGCGTTTTTTGGATGCATTTTTTCTGTGCAGAAAGGTATAGCAATTAATGGTGTACATTTCTGCACAAAAAAAAAATCAAAAAATGCACCAAAATGCAGCTATGTGTAAAAGCACCCTATAGGTTTGGCTGATCATTGTATAATGCATGTGTGTATATGTATTTTCGGTCTGAGTTTGCAGCTTCAGGGTTCAGCTTCTGAATGCTTATTTCCATTGCCTGTATAGGTCATTAAGAAGCAGACAGCCTGAGCCAACTCTGAATAGCTTATTCTTTACAATGTGAGGTACCGGCCAAAGAATTATTTGTCTTGTAACCTGAATCAAGACATTTGCTCCATTGCTTAAAGTTTTTCTCTGTACTCTACGCTGTGAAGTATTATGGTGAACATCCACTCAGAACAAATGAGATAGTGTTACTTGACAGATTTTTAACAAAATGATTACTACTTTTAACTGTGTTGTTAATTAGATTATTTCCAGAGCACTCAGTATGTACTCTGCATACAGTTGAAGTTTCAACAAAATGCAACACTTTTCATTGTATCCTCTTTTTGCTATTATTATTTACTACTACTATTTCCTGTTCTGTTTCAAGTTACAGTGTAATGGTGAATGTACACGTGACAGATTTGCTGCAAATGTTGACGCAGAATTCACTGCTGATTTTTCTACAGTGACTTCAATGGGAACAGGAAAATATGCAGGAAAGATTTATCTGCAGATTTTAATGCAGATTTTGTCTTCTTCCTTCAAAGTCAATGTCAAAAAAATTGCAATAAAATCTGTAGCAAATGTGTCCCATTTGCAATCAGCCTAAAGCAGGGATACTCAACTTTTAGTAAAAGGGGTTGTCTCACTACAAGGATTGCTTTTTATGTTAAAGATCCTGCAAAAACAAGTCACTTTGCAATATGTTCCATTAACAGTGTCCTACCTATTCCTAGATATCCCCTCTTGTATGGGCTGCATCAGCTCCTCAGGTCGCCATAGCTACAGACCTGTTCAGTCTCTCATGATAGGCTGACAGCACTGGTTGCTATAGCTGTAGACCTTTGGAAGCCAGTAAACACGCCCCTGAATTCAAAATGAAACCAAGAAAACAGGACTGAGGTGACATGAATCAATGTAGTGAGACAACCCCTTTAAGGTCATCAGGTGAAGGTCTTAGCTGGTATCAAGAGTAAGGATGTTGTTTTTATAATTCCAAAAAAGAAAGGCAGAACTTTGTGGCACTCATCACTCGTTTTCAGGCTTACTTCAGCTTTGTGCACTGAGAAGACAGAAGAAGACACACATGTGTAATGGTCAAGGGCCGATTTGCATCTCCCAATGCTTTCTTTAGGCGTTGTGAAGTATTGCCTGTCCTTTCTGGAATAATCACTTGCTCTATGACTTTGTTTCACTGAGCATCGCCAAATAGATACTACAGTGGTCTGTAGTTTTGCATGCCGTGCTTATACATCCTATATATATTATTGTAAAGTCTCGAGTGGTGCGATCGCTATACTCTATAAATGACTTTATAACGTTTGGATAATTATTATTATTATTTATTAGAATTATTATTGTTTCTTAATGAGGAGGTATTTGTCCCTTGCCGTGAGAACGCAGCCTAATTGGTTGGAATCCTGCTCCTTAGGTCCCATTATGCTTCTTCTCCTAGACACCATATTTGAGGTCCCTACCCTGCTACTTCTTACATGGCTTTCTTTGTCTGGAAACAGGCTTGCACTGGTCCACATAGGAAACTCCCAGTGGACCTCTGAGCATGGCAGATCTGGAGTTTCTTTTAAACTACATTTTCATCCTTGGGAGAGGCAGAAAGAAAGAGACAAAAAGCAAGAGACATGTACAGTGACTGTAGGGTGGTCCCCCAGAATGAAATTCCACTGATGGGCCCAAGACACTCGAGACCAACACTGTCTGCACACAAGGGTTCCTGGATTCTTACCATGGTCTGATTTAGGGTAGAAAGTTTATAATTTTCTTCGACAATCTTCTTTTGAACAATCATTTTGAGGGAAATGATGCAGTTTAGGCTGCTTGTCTGTGACTGTTAGGTAGTGGAAATCCCCCACCCTGCACACACACAAACAAACCGACACTATGTGCAACTGAGACCAGTCCAACTAACTTCCCAACAAAAATATAAGAGAAGCTCAGGCCGTTTCCAACAAGTGGGAAGAAACAGAGTGTAAAAGGTCTCTGCTTGTTTCCCTGCCAGATTGCAAGAATATTACAGGAGCCTACAGACTGTTCAGGCTGACAAATTCTGTTTGACTTCTCTGTTCTTATTCTTATTTATTTCTATATTTAGTATTCCTTGAAATAAAATATTACCCTGTAACAATGGAATCTGTTTACAATAAGCAGCTGAGTTGAGGCCTTGAGGCTTCATGCCTTTTAGAAACTTCATATTTTCCAGTTACACAATATTTATCTGTAAACTGCAGTTTGAAGAACATTCATAATGGAATGACTAAAATACAGTTTGTTATGCAACTAGAGGGAGAACACTGTCTGCAACCACCATGCTATTTCTATGTCCATTAGGCTGAGAACCTGATTGTTTGTCACACACACACACACAGAAAAGTTGGAATGCTGTTTAAAGGGAGGTGGCAGTATGTCGTACAGTCCCAGTAGTGAGCATCTAGTGGGATTTACCAAGTCTCCTTAAGACAGTGCTTCTGGCTACGAGTGTGGGGTGGGGCAGGAGGGGCATTCTACCAAGCAATAGCTTGACTTTTGCAATGGTTGTTGTTATAGTGCCAGCTAAGTCCATGTTCACACGGTATTTTTGGACGAGGTTTTCGGAGCCTTTCCTCGCCCAAAACCTCGTCCAAAATGCTCCCAAAACGCCCCTAGTTCATTTAATTGATTCCTATGTAAAACCTAGTTGTAGTTCACACATAGCAAGGTTTTTACACGCTTCTTTGGAAGCAATGAAAAAGAAGTGTCATGTCAATTCTTGAAGCGCGTTGTAGGCGCGGTTTTTAGCGCAGATTTGGCGCGTTTTCAGCTCGTTTTCGATGCAGTTTTTGTCCTGGCTATTCATTTGTATGGGTGAAAACCTCGTCCAAAACTTGATCTAAAACCTGATCAAAGCCTCGTCAAAAACCTCGTCTGAAGAAGCGTGTTTCAGGCGAGGTTTTGATGTGGTTCAGACGAGGTTTTGGGTGAGGAAACGCTCCAAAAACTTCGTCCGAAAACGCTGTGTGAACATGCCCTAAGAGGATAATCTGGACTTGAGCTTTACAGTGGTGGTGGTCAGCAGCTGCAGAGGCATTATACTTGGGCCTTATGGTTGCTGTGCACTCTGTCTCCAGTGTCTGTGGGGGAAAAAAATCTTTGTCTGGCCAACTGTGTGTGTGAAGACATGTGGTACCAAAGGTCCCCAATACCAATCCATGTGGACCCTGAGCCATATGATCAGTGCATTCTCCTTAATGAGTCAGCTTCAAGCCATTTGCTTGTTAGTAGCCATGCTTTTGCAAGATTTAAACATGCAGTAAATGTGTGCCATTCACAAGAATACAGCTTGAAGCAAAAGTCATTCTGAAGAACGCACTAACTCACAGGTACCAAAGGCCAAGGACAGAAAAACAGACCCTGGGGATACTCCCATTTTTCTAGAACGTGATTAACTAATTTCACTTTGCACCTTCTGACTGTTAAAAGTAAAAACTTGCTGTGTCTATCATTTGTTTTTCTTTTTTCTGGTTCACGTTTTCGGGCTCATGAACCAATTTCCATTATTTCATACTGTTATATTTTGAACTTGTTATCCTACGCACCAGTTATCGTATTTTTTCAGACTATAAGACGCACTTTTTTCCCCACAAATTTTGGGGGGAAATGAGGGTGCATTTTATAGTCCAAATATGCTCTCTCAGGCTGCAAGGAGTCTGAGGAGGAACAATGCTGCGGGAAGCTGCCGGCAGTAGTTAAGGGGTTAAACCCCGCTTCCGGATTCCCGCAGTATCACACCACTCCAGGCTACCCAAGAGAGAAGTGTACAGTGGTGGCATGTGGCTGATCAGTACAGTCGGCAGCCACCATTATATCTGCAGCTCCTCCTGGGTGACCCTAAGCCTCTTGATTGCTTCTCTAATTAGTGCTGTCCTTGTCTGGGCTTTCAGTTTAGGTGAAGGGCCATGTCTTGATAGGTTAGCAGGTGTGCTATATTCCTTCCATTTATGGTTAATAGATTGAACAGTGCTGTGTGAGATGTTTAGAGCTTGGGCTATTTTTTTTTAAACCTGACCCTGCAATACACTTTGCCACAACTTTATCCTTAAGCTGTCTGGTGTGTTCCTTGGTTTTCCTGATGCTGTTTGTTCACTTATATTCTCTAACAAACCTCTGATGCCTTCACAAAATAGCTGTAGCTATACTGAGAATAAATTACATACAGATGTACTGTATTTACTAATTCCCTGACTTTTAAAGGCACTTAGTCACACTGGATTTTATTTAGGGATATCGGAGTATAAGGGGCTGAATACATATGCTCGCCACACTTTTCTGTTTTTTAATTTACACATTTGGAAAAACACGTATCACATTCTTTACACTTTGCAAATACTTTCTACTTTGTGCTGCTTTGTCATATAAAATATTAATAAAATACATTTACATTTTTAGTCTGTAATGTTTGAATTTGAGAAACAATTCAAGGGTTATAAATATTTTTACAAACCACTGTAAACTATTAACGCTTCTATTTTAGAAAATGTTCTTATTTTGCCTAAAACCTAGTCGCAAAAATATCCCTTTGAGATGCTAATGGCAGTCCTGTAATGTTACTTCAGCTCTATACACTTTCAGTTGTGCTTTAATAGGTTATGTAAAAGCAAGCAGGGTGCATGAGTGGTTAGCACTGTTGTCTTGTAGCTCTGAGGTCTTAACTTTGATGTTAGAGTTTGTATGTTTTCACTGAGTTTGGGGGTGTTTTCTTGGGGTACTTCAGTTCCCTCTGACTTTTATAGTAACAGATTGGCTTTCTATGCAAACTAAATGATGAACCCCATTCAAGGCAGAGACTGAGGTGCAAGACGCTATCTTCCAGTGTACACTGAACAGGTAATAATATATGTCTGTCTTAGTTACAGGGGTTGTCTGTTTATTTTTTATTTTTTTAGCATGCTGTTGCCCATTTAAAATAAAAAAAAGTTATACTTGTTACGGATCCCGCGATTTGCTGCCCTCACTCTCCACTGGTCTTTTGGCTTTTTTTGGTCTTGATTCGAACAGGATATCACCACTGCAGCTGCTGATTGGCTGTCATAGTCACATGCCATTGGCTGACATTAGCGTTCAGAGTGGTTACGTACATTACAGTGAATCAAGAATAGAAGAAAACAGAAGGTCAGCAAGAGTGCGGGTGGCACAGCACACTGGAACTGGGGGGAAGGGAGAAGTGACTATAACTTTTTCTTATTTAAAGAAAGGAGCTGGACAGTCCCTTTAAGAACTTGTGAGAAATGACAATTTTACATATTTTTAAAATGATATACAATTGTTTATTGGATTTTTTGGGTGACGTGTATGAACTTAGCGATGACTCGCCAATTGTACTGACTTTTTTTTTAGTGTACAAGGCACCCGAATATATGAAAGTGCCGTTTGTTGGTTCATAAATCTGCCGTGTGGTATTCCTTGCATAGTATATTTTTGCCGCAGTTCAAAAGTGCTGTGTTAGGTGCAGAATGTGCCAAGTTTTGGTGTACAATTGTTTATACATATAGAATAGGGTGCAGGGCTCAAAGCACGTCAGTAAACTGGCGTAGCCCCATTCATATATTTTACCCTGTATGTTTAGTTATTTGGATCTGTCACGGGAGTAGCTTTAGTTCAGCTAGTTTTATTGTTGCCGAATGGTACAGATTTTGGTTTGAATTTGCATTAATTTTAAAATTAAATGTTTCTTTAGCATTAGTAACAGTTTTACCATAGTTGTGACCATAAGCAGCATAGCGGTTACTGTTCCAGTGCTGGACTCTGTATACAGTACATTACAGTACAGCCTTTTCCCAGTAATTTCTCGCATTAACTTTCTATGAAATGTTAACTGTGCCTGGAGCTGCTTTGTGAACCAAGTCTTGTCCTTTTTTAGCCCGAGTTTGGTGTGCTGCCATTTTGTTGTTGATAATACATCTTGTTTCTTAGCGATAATTGAATGTTAAAGTAAGCGAAGGGAGTACTTTATCCCTCAAAGCAACTGCTGGGACAATGTACAGTTTCTCTATGAGAATATAATTACCAGCCCAGTGTTATATTCTCGCTGACTATGTAATGGGTGGAAAATAAGACTTTTTATCTCTGCAAAGAATGAGCAAGAGAACCTAGAAAAGAAACCTTCTGGCACTTCTTGCAGAAAGTGATGTGATCGAAGTGCTATTTACTGATGCAGAGTTTGGCTTAGGGTCTATATTTGTAAATGCATGTAGCAATTATGTTTACAGATAAGAAATATGCTATGTTCACACGGCGTTTTGGGTCCGTGTGAACATACGTTTCTAGATATGTGTTTGGGTTCGCCTAGACGGACCCAAACACTGATCTGACAATGAACAGTGTGTTCATGTAAAACATGTGTCGGCGTTCACATGAGTGATCACCAATGTTTATTTACATTGCATCTGTTGGATCCGTTTTTCGGATCTGTTACAAGAATTGTGCTAGTCAATTCTTGGTCCGAAAGACGGAGCAGGAGCCCTACAATAAAGTATAGACTGCGATCCTGCTGCATTCAACACGGATACAAACACACAGCTGCGTGTTGGATCCGATCGACGCTACATTTTTGGATACGATTTTCGGATCCAACACGGACCCGAAATCGTATCCAAAAACGCCGTGTGAACATACCCATACAGTAAAGTGGGATAACAATGTATAATCCAAATTGTGACACAAGACAAATACTTTGTGTTCCTTTATGAGATACTCTATACTTCAAAACGTAAACCAAATACATTGCTGTTCTGATTTTGCTTCTTTTCAAACTAAAAGCAGATCTTCTCTCCACCTTATTCAAAGGATATTTCCTAGACTGCTGACCACTATGCAATAGTAGCCCTGGACAGGATGGTGACATCACACCCTGCTGTATCTTATCAACAGCACAGGAGCTTGTGTATCTATCTTATTGACAAACTTTAACCTTTCAGGGCTCTGTATCCTTGTACACTGCTGTTAAAACCTCTCCATCACCAATATTCCCGTTATAGGCCCAGCTTGGTATAGCAGAGCTGCAGTGTCAGACACTGCTGTGAAGAGCAAGCTCTTTGAAACAGTCAGGTGAGAGAAACTCTTTAACCCCTTAATCACCAAGCGTTGTTTGTTTTTTTGGTTGACACATTCATTTTTTCCTCTCCACCTTCAAAGAGCCATAACTTTTTATTTTTTCATCTACTTAGACATATGAGGGCTTTTATTTTGTGGGATAAGATGTACTTTCTAATGGTGTCTTTCACCATACTATAGACTATACCTGGAAACCACTAAAACATTCTAAATGTGTCAAAATGGAAAAAAAGGTACTTGCGCCATGTTTGCGTATAAATGATGTTATTTGTATTCTGCAGGTTGATACAAATCCGGCAATATCAAATACGTAAGGTTTGCGATATGTTATAGTACTGAAAAAAAATCCAAACATTTTCTATTTTTGAAATATGTGCCGCAGCGCCACTTTCGCCACTTTCTGCGACCAGTAACTTTTTTTGCACTTCCACCCATAGACCTGAGTGAAGGTGCATTTTTTGCAGGCTAAAGTGTACTTTTTATTGGTACCATTTTTGGATAGATGCGACTTTTGTGATCACCAATTTTTAGGAGACCTGAAATGTCCAAAAAAACCACAATTTTGGCGTTTAGAATCTTTTTTCTTCTTCTATGGTGTTTAGTATACAGAATAAATGATGTCATATTTTAATAGATCGGACTTTTACAGATACGGTAATACCAATTATGTGTAACTTTAATTTTTTTTTTACACTTTTAAACTTTTTTTTTACTTGTACTTTGTGTCCCCTTTAAGGTGCTTGACCATTAGGTGGCTTGATCATGTGTACACTCTTTTGTATTGTATAAACAATGCTAAAGGGTGTACAAAGATGGAGGTTTTATTACTTCATGCCGGATCATGCCACAGTCCCGCTACATAGCCACTTAGTGACACTGGGATGTAAGTTAAAGTCCAGTGTGGTTAAGGGATTAATAAAATTCATGTATATGACACAATAGTTTCCCTTCCCCAGTGCTGCAAGCTTGTTTTATCTGATTTAATTATTCTTTGTTCTAAAGGTGTGGTTCCACGCTGTAGTTAGTGCCTGCTGATTAAACCACAGCCACATACAGTGACCAGTGGTTGTATGTTTTGTTTCTGATTCCTTAATTTTGTTTTAGCTTCTGATTCCAAAATTGTGTAGCCTTTGTGCACAGTATGTTGGCATGGCTTTAGTAGAGAGAGTGTTCAGCACACAATCAAAAGCTGGTGCCAGAGGAAGGGATATTGCAATCCAAATTCATAGAGGAAAATAAATCCACTTAACTCAATAGATCGCATTAAGTGTTGAACGTATATCTACAGTGATAAATTTATCATACATATATCAAATCCATAACTTTCAGAGGAATGGTTTACATATCTTGTATGGAATCTTGTGAAGGTTTGTTGACTTTAAAGTTGTGACGTTTCAAATGCCATAGCAATTTTACTATCATGGTTTTATGCATGTGCAATAGCTACAATGAAGCACCTTACCCTAATGCTGTCCATTACAATAAAATCACTTGGCTCCTGCTGAACAGGACATCACTAGAGATGAATGAATCGAAGTGGAATTCGTTTAGAATTTCAGGAAAAATTCAATTCTGAACTAGGCCAAATTTCCTGGCGATTCGTGGTAACAAATAGTTTTTTTCTAAAATGACCGCGGGCACATGGCGTGACATAGGGCAAAGAACTATGGGAGAAAGAAAGGAACGCCCTCAATGCGATGCTATGATATGCAGACATGCAGCCAATCAGCAGCCAGCTAGCTACTGTGATGTCACAGCCCTATTAATAGGGCAGCCATGTTAAATTCTGCCACTTTTCACTGTGTCTCTTATGTACACGGATATCTGCAGCAGCAGTAGATTGCACTCTGTGCAAAATACTTCCGATTTTAGATTTACTAGGGTGAAATACCTTTCAAATACACAGGTGTGTGTCATATACACACCTATTCCTAAACCAGCGTTTTTTTCTTTTGGGATATTGCAATCTGTGGCACAGAGTTAATTTATTCACTTATTGTGGGGAATTGTGTCAAATCCAGTGTGTGTGTTTCTGCCCTACACACATCAGAAATCCATCCAGTTCAGTCGATAGGGAACACAGAAGACATGCAAATATTCCATTTACTTGTGACCTCTATTTTGGATCAACTCCTGTTTTTAGCTTTAGCAATACTGATGGATTATTGACCGATTGAAAGCGGATACTGACGGATCAAGGGAAGGACAAAATGATTAGTGATGTCAACGCAAAATTGCAGCCTACATCCTCTCCACTATTTTACATGTATCAGCTTTAAACAGAACAGGTTCTGTCATAATCTGTGGAATCATCTAACAATGGTGTAAAAGGAGTGCGTTATATGACTCTATAGTGGGATCTTGGCCCTCAGCTCGGTTCTTTCTAGCTAGGGCTGACATTACCCTGTCAGGCTGCGTTTCCACCTCAGCTATTTGGTCAGATTTGACCCTGTAACTGCCCAGATAAGGGAAGTGTGAAGTTATTCTAAGAGCTCCGCCTGTCATCTGTGTGTCATACTAAAACACAGCATTGTTTAAATTCCAAGCCATGCTCCCTATGCATATTTGAGCTGGCACAATGTTCTACAACACCATACAGGCTCTCCACAGCCAGGAAATAGCTGTTTTTTAACACGATTTGTTGCAAAATAATTCTGAAGAAACCGAATTTTGGGGGGAAATTTGACAAATCGAATTTTTGAGAGATTCGCTCATCGCTAGACATCACCAATGCAGCAGTCACGTGTCGCTACTTTACATTACTGTTCAGAGCGGTTCATCTTAAGGCATGTTCACACGGCTTAAAATGGGCCGTATTTCGGTCCGTAATTACGCGCCAAAGTGCGCCAATTACGGGCCGAAATCGGGCCAGAGAACTATGGATTACGTCTCCTCTCCCCGCCCGGCGAAGCCGCCGGGCGGGGAGATAATTCACCTGTCACTTTCTAGCGGCGTATACGCGCCGCTAGCAGTGATAGTCTATGGGCCGGCGAAGTGCTGACCCCCTGCTTACTCTCCCGCCCCGCCCCCGTCCACACGGCGTAATTGCGGGGCGTAATTACGTCCCGCAATTAAGCCGTGTGAACATAGCCTAAGAGCCGTGATGGAAGGCAGTGTCATGTGACCGCTGCAGACAATCAGTGGCTGCATTGATGATGTCCTGTTTGTCTGGAGCTTGTAAGTATATAGAAAGGTGGTGCAGAGCCAGCAGTGGAACAGAGGTGAGGAGGAAGGTAAGTTTGATTTATTTTTGTTTGATCAACTAGACAACTTGTTTAAACAATGTCTTTGTATTTCCAGTGATATGTACCCCATCTATACTAAATGTGGAAGCATAGTATATTAATGGGAGTGGAAAGAAAAAATTATATTTCTAAATTGCTAAGTAACAGTGCATGAAGAATTAAATATTGGTAATCTTGCATGGCTCCCTTGTTCAGTATTATTACTTCACTGCATAAATACTTGAGTCAAATGCTGTTGGTATTGATTTGTCTTAGGCTATGTTCACACGGCTTAACTGCGGGGCGTAATTACGCCTCGCAGTTACGCCATGTGGCCGGGGGGCGGGAGCGGGGGGCCGGCACCTCGCCGGCCCATTGAGAATCACTGCTAGCGGCGCGTATACGCCGCTAGAAAGTGACATGTGAATTATCTCCCCCCTCGGCGTATTCGCCGAGCAGGGAGAGGAGACGTAATCCATAGTTCTCTATGAGAACTGTAGATTACCGTAATGAATGGGCCGTTTTCAGCCCGTAATTTGCGCACTTCGGCGCGTAATTACGGACCGGAATACGGCCCATTTTAAGCCGTGTGAACATGGCCTTATACTGTAGATGACAGTACTCTCATGGACCTTCAAGTACACTATTGATTTTTCTTTAGAACTATTAAGATGTTTGCTTATATTTTGGGTTTTTTTAAACCTTCATTTAAAATCACAGTTGGAGTGTGATTTTTACGTTATCACAAAGTGTTCAGCTATGCTAGACATTTAAATAGTTTATATACTGTATACTATAGTGAACGCACATATTTCAGCCTCCCGTTGGAGGTTGTAACAGTTTAGTTTGGAGAAAAAGCCTATTTAAATATGAGGATAATAGGTTAAGCGCACGCAGGATATCCATTGCCTCATGCTTACTTCCTCCCTTCTATACACCTACTATAAACCAACAGCTGTGTTATACCATAGGAAGAGCATGGTTGTAATTGAGTCAGGGTGTAGTCAGTCTGTCTAGAGGGAGAAAGAAGGGATGCCTTATATGAAGAAAAGGGTCAGCCTGGAATTAACTCTAGCATTGCAGTGCTGTGGTAATTGCTGTGGAGTTGTGCTAGAAATAACAGAAGTTTTAGGATAGGATTATAGCTTGCCTTCTTGATTGTGTGTTGTTGTTACATGAACTTGCCCTCTTTATGTCACTAAATATGTAAAATCTCTGATCCATAAATAGCCAGGCTATGTTTCTAGTAATATCACAGGATCTGTAGTTTAGAGTGTTTAGAAAGTATCACGGAGTCTGTCGAAAACAGGGTGTGTCTGTTACATTTCTAATGAGATCATGGAATATGACAGGAAAAGTCTGCCTCAAGCCAAAGAAAACGTCATGTGGCTGATTTGCTTTCTTCCAGCACTGTTGAAGATACCCTAACTAATCTCAAAGTAAAAACAGCTAAGCTGTACTTTTTCATCAGATTTGAATATATCATTATTGAAAAGATATTAAAATGCTATGTACTTTTTATAGCTCCATAGTATGAAAATGGGTGGCTTCCACATGCTGCTGCACAAGCTCCATTGAGTTCCATATTGCCATGTGTGTGAAAGCTATTCCTGTAGAAGCATTTCCCAAGACATGCCCTAATGTTTTGTGTACACGTTTTCTCTTTAGAGGGACCATGCCCTGAAAATGCTCCCAATTCTATCAAGTCCAGTGTTCTTAAATCACAGCCAGTGAATATGACCCATTCAGTTACCCCCACAATTAATTATACCTGAGACTTTACACCCTGAAGATTAATAATGAACCTTTAATATTAATAGGTATCCTCTTTTGTACTGCACCCATTGCAAATAGAAACAGGGTACGATATATATTTATTTAGAAAGCAACCGCATTATATAGATGTATACAGTATGTAGGTTTATTGTATACATCTATATAATGATGTTGCTTTCTAAATAAATATATCGTACCCTGTTTGTGCTTGCACTGGGTTCAGTACAAAAGAGGATACGTACTTAGGTATATACTTAGAAGGAGCATAGTAGGTTTGTGTATAGAGTTAAAAGCAATACAGACTGCTGTATGTACAAAACAAATGGTGAGAGCTATATACAGTGCATACATTCTGAACTCCCATAGAAATGAATGAGAAGGGCAGACACAGGAACTGCCCTACCTATTCTCTGAAATGGTCGGTGTCATGGCGCGTGCCGTGGCCCAGCACCCGGACCACTGCCGCGTTCGCCTTGGGGCTTTTGGTGTGTCTCGTCTGCAGTCCCAGCCACTTCCAGCTCCCATCCCGCTATGTGGATACTTGCCCAGCTCAGTCCTGCACTCGTCTCTGTTTCCTTCTGGAGCAAGATGCACTTTCTTCTGCTGGCCACTAGAGGCCATGCGTGCCAGTAGCACAACAGCTAATTTTTCCTCTACCAATGCACTTTGGGCAGGGGCTTTTTAGGGATTCCTATTCCTGCCGTCCCCGCCAGTTGTTGGTGTCTGTTTCCTAGAGACGGTTTCTTGTGCGGACCCTAAGGAATCTTCTCTGCGCTGCTCTCTGCGTTAGACCTTCCTAACCTGCCTGACCATTGTCTACTGACAGCCTGCCTGTCAGTCCACCTTGCTGCTCTGCGTTCCAGCCTGTACCAGGATCTCCGACTTCGACGGTCACCGCTAGGACCTGTGTCAGGGGTAGCAACCTTGCGGTTCCCTACTGCAAAGTCCTTCTTACTTAGCGGCGGGTGCCGGTGAAGACAAGGGGTCTCTTAGACTCCACTTCTCAGCTCTGCACGGTGACCAGTGGATCCAACATCCTCTCGTCTGAGCAGCATGACAGTCAGCTCGCAACAAGCTTTAGCTGACCTGAATAGTGCTCATGTTAAAATCCCTTTAAGTTACTTCTGTATCTGCCATTCCGTGTTTCTTAGGCAAGGCAATCGTTAGTTATGCTTTTAGTTCTGAACTCTGAGCTGTTTTTTTTCAGCAGTGTCTCATGGCTTATCAGGATCTGCTGTATAAACCTAGCAAGTTCTCTCATTCCTTGCCTAAGTTTTATCATTGTAAAGCCCCTGTTCTGCTTCCATCCATCTTCTTTATTGTATGGACTCTGCCTCAATTCACTTATTTTCATTTTTGCTTGTTTCTAGTGTACAAGCAATTAGCTGTTATTGGTCCATCCAATTCTTATTTTCTTGCCTCAAGTTGTGTCTGCCCTTTCATCTCTGCTGTACCCAGATGTTCCTGTTCTGGAGACCTAGACGTGGGGGCACCCCGTCTTAAAGGGATTTTCTCACCACAATAATTAGCTTTTAACATGTAGGGAAAGGTAAATAAAGACTAATACCAAATACATTGCTGTTTTGATTTTGCTTTGTCCAGGAGCTTAAAAATTTTATCTACTGCTAGTGTACACAAGTTTTTCTTGGTTACCTACCACTTCTCTCTGCTCCTTCTCTTACCTGATTGCTCTAAGCAGCCATTTAACTATGGTGAGTCAGTCTCTGCTGAGTCTTATCACTAGTCTTATAGCAGGGCTGATATGCCAGTAGCTGCTATAGAACCACCCACAGCCTAACCAGTGAGTCTGAAGCTGGCTGTGGCTTTGTGAAATAGCATGGTGATTTAATCCCTGCTTGCCAGGCTATCTTGCACCAAACTGGTTGCAGTCCCAAGGATTCACATTTGTGTCTTAAGACGTTTCTTTATGTTGGACATACACTTACTTTTTTTTGTGTCTCCTTCACTAGTAAATTATTGCTGAAGTGTCCTGTTGCTAACTGCAAATACAAAGTAATCCAAGAACTAACTTCAATTTTCAATAATTTATATATCCGTTCTTATGTAGAATTGTATGAAAGGCTATGCTAAAATTTAGCACCATCTTTAACACTTTTGACATTGTGACAAGGTGACCGCTGGTAGTCGCATGATCCTGCCACTAGAGGGTCTATGGCCGGAGACCTTCTGTAGATCCGCCACCGAGGAACTGGGCTCGGTGGGGAAAAGCCACCTATTTCGTGTCAGTGTTATACTACTGACACGTACAGTAGCGGCTAGAATAGCTGCAAGGCAGCTAGGCATGGGGTGGTTTTTCCGGGACAGCTATAGTGTCGGGTGGGTGGCTGTCCCCGCATTCCAGGTCCCTGGGTTCCAGCCCAGATATTGGACATCTCGGGAGGCCTATAAAAGCCTAGTACTCCAGGTGATCAGGGGGCGTGGCTGTTACCTGCAGAGGTGAAGCAGCAGAGCGGAGAGAGAGCTCTGACCCCCAGAGGCTACAGGGAAGCTGAGGACACAGGGTGGAGACGGTATGTTTGAGGGGCTGTGCGATAGGCACAGACCTCGGGACAGAGAGGGACCCTGTAAATAAGTTAGTGGCCAGACGGCCTAGATGTTTATTTATGTTTTTGATGTTTATGTTTCTATACGTTTATCCTGAGCCTAAATAAAACTGGTTGAGGCCAGTTAAACGGAAGCCTGGTGTCTGAGTGCCATATCGTTTCTACGAAAGACGGCGATTCCGCGAGTGAAAATCCCCAGAGCCGGTCCAAGATGGCGGCCGACGGCAGGTGAGCCGTTACAACATGTTCAAAGAAATTAATGAAATGAGTTTGACGTGTTCTGCCCTCATTAAAGTTGGCCAAAAAGATGTTTTTGGGTGGTCAGTTATCCTCTTTGTCAGGAAAGTTTCCATTAGCTTTACTACCTTAGTCGGACACTAGAACTGATCCTTTGGAGCACAGTGACTGGGAAGGTAGTGGATCTTCCTATCAATCTCTGGGTAGCCCACTGATCAGATGCAATGGAGTAAGACACATAGGTATGAACCTGTTTAGGTCTAAAACTCACTTTTCTGCCCATAGGTTACATACATGTGGCCCATAAAGTCAGCCAGTTTACCATACATGTAATTTTAACTTCTGATCTTGCTAAAGGAAGAGGAACAGGAAACTGAAGGTGCACATAGGCAGCTGCATGGAAGGTATCTGGTGGTTGTCTCTCTACTGACAGGCAGCATAACAGAGATGACCCATTGTGGCATATGTGCATGAACTTTTTTGTGGTGTATGTGCAGCTGGATACAAACTTGTCATATGGAGGAAAAATTGTGGACATAGGAAATTTACACATGCCAGGAACCAGGGACACTGGCAGAGATCGCCCTTTTTATGGGTGTTTGACAACCGTAAGTTGATATAATTTTAATTTAATGGCAGCCCAGTTTTGATGAGACATGGATCTCCAGTGTCTATAAAAAGGTTTAAACACAATGCTAATTGATGAAAATTAAATTAAAAATAAATTTGAAAACAATTCTAAACCCACCCACTAAACCATCAGCCATAACATGGATGCATTTTACATAGAAATAATGCAACTATCATAGAAATTATGTGCCCATATCAGGGTTTTCAAGTTGTTTAAAAACCACAAAGCTTATTACCTATCACTTGTGTTTGTTTCCCTAGCCCGGCCCAATCTGTTCTTATGCCTACATTAAAAATTTTTGTTTACTGATGCTTTGCCTCACTTACGGATTGAATTTACAAGCTAAAAGCAGTTGTGCTAAAACCTTTGTCCTTAGTGTGCTTTCACACAGTGCAGTTTTGAGGTGTTTTTGTTGTGTTTTTTTTTTTGCTTTCAGTACTGCGTAGCAATTAAACTGCAAGCTTCTTTCAGTTATCTCATTTGTTTTGAAAGGTGTTACAAGTGAGTAATCAATTACTGTATTTATGATCTCCAACACAGTGTATTGCAGGCATATTTCGGTGCATACTGTGCCACTGTTTGTCTGTCGGGATGTAATTTGGGCGTATTGCAGTGCAATTACAGACTGAAATACTCCCTGCAAATATGCCATGTGAACATACCCTAAAACCTCTCTAAACAATTAAGATAACTGAAAAAAGCTGGATTTTAATAAAGGCAGTTAATAAAGGCAATTGCTGTGTATTACTGTAAGTGAAAAAAGCCATAAAACAGCACCATGTGAAAAGCACCCGTAGGTCGGATTCACACAGGTGTAAGGCAGCATGTACCTGTGCAAGCTGCTATACACCTGCTGTTGGAAGTACGCGCTGGCCAGCTTCGGCTTGCCCCCCATTCAGCTTTACTTTCCCTGGGAAATACGCTCATTGAGGGCTATGATTTTACAGTATTTGCAGGGCGTATTTTGGGCACATTGCATCTCAATTATTCCCCGCAGCACGCCCTACAATTACACCATGTGAACAACCCCTTAGGCTGTATCGCAATGATATAGGGTAAAGAAAGATTGGTACATGTGGTATTGTTATGCACAAGACTGAGAGGATAATCTTGATATTTTTAATTTTGTATTTTATAATGTAACTAATTATATTAAATTTCAAAAGGGAAAAGGTAGTTTACCCTTCTCCCCTATTTTTCCCAATTCGCTGAAAATATGTTTCGGCACCTCAGTTTTGTCACAAAAAAAGAAAAATAATATATATAGCCATAGATATATGGCCAAAAACTTAGAATTTGTTAGTTCAAAAAAGTCAGTTTGCCGCGAACATTTAGGCATATAAAGGGCTTGGTTCTTAAAGTAATAAATGCTGGGATATACAGTATTTGCCTCTACTTTTCCTTCCATCTCTGGGTTTATTAAGTGCTACATTGTGGGTCACTTGCATTGTTTTTTAAGGTTGCAAACCATTCCTGTTTTCTCTCTCATTAACTTCAATGTGAAAAAAGCAATAGCAATAGCAAACAGTTTGCAAAAAAAACAGATTTTTCAATCTTTTGTTGGATGGGATAACTGGATAAAAAGGCCATTACAACGACAGGGAACAATGCAAGAGTCTCTTAAAAAATGTGACTCAATAAAATTATATGGGAATGTAAATTCCTAAATTTCAGATTTCACACTGCTAACATATGGATGCCTTCTTTAAATTGCAGAAAGCGCATCATAGTTGCCTGTAGGTGGTGGGAACTAACTACAGCCCACAGTGAAAAATAAAAAGGCATTTATTTTGTCCTTTAAACTTTTTCCCACTATTTTTATTTTCCATTTAAATGCAGTAAAGTTGAAAAATGTTGGCCCTCGATGTGAGTGATATTCAGCTGCTTCAGAATCACACTGTGCAGCTCTCTGTTTTTACATAATCTCTCCAATGACAAATCCTGCAAGTCCTGGATCTTGAGTACTTTTTCCAGGATCCGTGAGCTGTCTTCCCATAAACTACAGTCAATGTTTGGCTTTATGTGCTGTTTGCTGGGGGGAGTTTTTATTTAACTTTTTTCATATGTATGTTTCCCTAATGGAATACCTTAACTAGAAGATGAGCAATAAAATGGGATCTTTTATGCGAGAAAAGCACAAACAGAGGCATTACTATGATGTCATACAAGATCCCCTAGAGAAAACTGCCTCTTGAAATACATTCCATGTGTTCGTACAGTGCAGAAAGCCAGATTCTGTTCTTTATTACAGCATAATTCTGTTGTTTGTTCCGTGGGCTGTGTAAATTTTTTAACGCTGTAATAGCTGTAAAAAGCTGATATATATCTTTAAATTATTTGTTCCTAAGGTAGTTCAGGTGGTGTAATGTGCAGCATGGATGCTAGTTGGTGAGGTCCTAGGTACACGTATCACATCATAGAAATTCCTCTGTTTTTGCTTCTTCCACATAACAGAAGCCATCTTATTACATGCAGTTCATGTTTTAGCTAAGGTATTCCATTAGGGGAAATATCCATTAGGGAAACATAGGCCTAAATTAGCAAAGCTACTTTGTGCTACCTTATCCCCCCTTTACCCTTATAACTTGTGTGGCAATTGTGGTCTTTAATAAAACAATATGCTTTTAGCTGTAACTAAAATTATTTAGAAAATTCATCACTTGGATAGGCCAAAAACATAAGAAATTTTATTCCCAAAAATACTTAGCATACATAGTAAGGGAGGAAAAATACATGGACAGTAGTCCTGACTCTTATAGAATGCTAGTAATTGATCATTGCCTCTATTCTGGACATGTTTCTTATAATGGGTGTTAGAGACTGTTGTTGAACATACCTTGCTTAATAAAGGCCACTTGGCCTCTTACAGGCTTGAGAAAGAAAATAAAGAGTAGATTCATCAGTCTTTGATATACAATACTATACCTACACAGATGTAGGATTCAAATTTTGAATCAAGTTCCCTACTCGTTAGAAATTATATGGTGGCACTTCATAAAGCGTGCCACAGCAGATTATTCCCATACTTGATAACATTTGGAAAGAGGCATCAGAGAAATTTAGAAAAGGGCCTTGCCAGGATTATTAGATCTGTTGGATTATTTGTGTTAAGGGAATAACATACAGGGGGTTACAAAATTATTCCTACTCTCTGAACTGTTCCTCATTTTTAAACGTTACAGCCACAAAGTTAGATGTATTTTACTGATGTTTTATGTGATAGAGCAATTCAAAGTAGCAGGTATTTGTGAAGTATAAAGAAAATGATATGTGCTCTTCCACATTTTTGCTAATTAAAAAACTGAGAAGTGTGGCGCGCATATGTATTCAGCCTACTGTACTCATATGCAACTAAATAAAATCCAGTGTGACCAATTGCCTCTAGAAGTCAGTTAACTAGTAAATATGTAATCTATTCTCTGTATAACTACAGCTGTTTTTTAAATGCCTCAGAGGTTTGTTAGAGAACAAACAGCATAATGAAAACCACGGAACACAACAGACATCTCAGATATAAAGTTGTGGCAAAATGTATTGTAGGGTTAGGTTTTTTTAAAAAAAATAGCCCTGTTTAATCTGTCATCCATAAATAGAGTATGACACAACAAAAAACCTACCAAGACATGGTGGTCCGCCTAAACTGACAGCCAAGTGCAATAATTAGAGAAGCAACCAAGAGGTCCAGGGTCACTCTGCAGGAGCTGTAGAGATTCACAGCTCAGGTCGGAGAATGCCTTTTTTGAAAGCAAGCCATAAGAAGTCCTGTTTGCAGTCTGTAAAAAGCTATGTAGGGCACACAGCAGGCATGTAGAAGAAGGTGCTCTGGTCAGATCAGACCAAAATGTAACTTTTTGGCCTAAATTTTAAAGCTATGTGTGGAGGTATGCTAACACTGCACATCACCCTGAACACACCATCCCCACCATGTAGCATGGTGGTCGGCAGCATCATGCTGGGGGAATGCTTTGCTTCAGCAGGGACTGGGAAGCTGGTCAGAGATGATGGGAAAATGGATGGAGCTAAATACAGGACAGTCCTGGTGGAAAATGTGTTAGAGGCTGCAAAAGACTTGAGACTGGGGCGTAGGTTCACCTTCTAGCAGGACGACCACCCTAAACACACAGCCAAAGCTACAATGGAATGATTTAAATTAAAACATATTCATGTGTTAAAATTGTCAAAGTCCAGACCTAAATTCCATTGAGAATCTCTTACATGACTTGAAAATTGCTGTTTACAAACATTTGCCAGCCACAAAGGACAAATTACTGACTCAGGGGGGCTGAATCCATATGCAGGCATATTTCAGTTGCTTAATTAGCAAAAAATTGTAAAAGCACATATTTTGTTTACACGTCACAAATACTTGCTGTTTTGTGTTGCCTTATTACATAAAATATCAGTGAAATACATTTACGTTTGTGGCTGTAACATTTAAAAATGAGAAAAAAGTTCAAGGGGGTATGAATACTTTTGCAACCCACTGTCTAACCAGCTTCAACCCCTAGGTAAACATGACCCTAAATGAGTTTTAAATATGGGTTGCCATAATGTTAGTTTAACTTGTCAAATAGTGTACTGGATTGAGAAATAAACTACACACATAATCACTCTATCTCCACGCAGTCATCTTGAGGCAGTGTTCCTTGATAACATGACAGCATATACTAGTTATTAATTACTTTTGGTGTCAATAGTGATGTTCCAATAACTAGCTCCACTCCCTTCACAGTGAAAACTCTCCTATACAAGTCTATGGGACAGAAACTGTCTTAAGAATCCTATGTGCATGAAACTGCTGTAAAGTATCTCTCTGACTGCTGTTAAAGCCGTGCAAGCAATAATGTCTTCCCCACAATAATATAGACGGCCGAATTGAGAAATCTACAATCAGGAAATAAAAACGGCTGAGAGGAAAAGAATATGGATCAGGGGCTTGATTTAATAAGTAAAAAAAAATTGGCGACAGATTCCCTTTAAGGTTTTCACACTGCATTCTCAGTGCATGTTCACCACTCCCATGGGAAAGTCTCTTGGTGTCTACAGTAAACAAATCCATAGACCCTTGACAATAATTGTATCCACAGACTTGACAGAGGTCAAGAGTGTAATTATAGCCTCTTTTTAGGAGGATTAAGTCTACATTTGCTGTATGGAATAGCACAAGGCTGCACTATTCTATAGAGCAGGATACAATAAAAAAACAAAATAGATACTATGCAGTACATACTATGCAGTACATATATATATATTTTTTTTTTACCTGGGTCTGTATGTATGACAGATGCCACTCAGTACCTGCTATGGGACTTCCTCTGACATATATCCCCAACAGGGCCTCATTTCTTACTGAGATCTGCTTCCAGCTTTAGTATATTTCACAGCTGCAGAGGTATGTCTGACTACAGCTTTCCCAAAATATGTTTGATTAATAGCTACTTATAAAAGCCTATTTAAAACAGCTATTTTTATAAGCTGATCTTTGTTCACATCTGCATGTTTGAAGAAGAATGCTTTGCAGGAATACTATAAGGGTATGTTCACACGGCGTACTGGGGCGCATACTGTACGCGCCCCAGTACACCGTGTGTTTTGAAAGTACGCACTAGTCAGCGTGTACTCCCAAGGACAGGCGTTGCCGGCCCATGGCCATTCCCATTCACTTCTATTATTAGTGGCGCATAAGCGCCGTGAAGAAGTGACCTGTTACTTCTCTCCCCTGGCGTATTGTACGCCAGGGGAGATGAGGCACAATTTATAGTTCTCTATGAGAACTATGAATTACCGTAATTTTGGCTCGCATTTCGCCCGTATTAAAGCGCAAATACGCGGTGAAAAGCGCTCCCCAATTATGCCGTGAACATACCCTAACATTGCCACGTTGAACAATTTGTCCATGAGAAACTAAATGCCATTTGTGTCTTGTTTTATTAGTCTAATATTTATTTTTGATCTACTATTACCAACATTATATGCAACGCTCTGCACAGATTGCAAACAATACCTGGCCCCAATTTATATTCTGCTCACACTGCCATCATTGAATTTCCAGATCCATCAAACACTAATGTCACCCAATAGACTCCATTGACTTTTAGTAGAGTTTATCAGGTTCCATCATGGTGTCCATCATTTTGACAGGAAGAATAGTGCAGAATGCTGTGTCTTATGGTAGAAAAGCACTTAACACAATAAAAAATTATCCTTGAACTCTGCACAAGAAGAAGAAGAAATGTGATTAACTGCCAGGAAAATTATTCAAAAGGAGAAAGGATATTTTCTTAGTGACCAGAGACACGGAATTACTATGGCTGACAGTGGTAGTACTTTATGTATGTTGGGCAACCTTTTATGTATTGATCCCTGGAGATTTTTAGTTCCACCATCGGGAACATCCCCAGTCAACTTGGTAATGCTCAAAGTCACCAGTAATGCCCATTTTGTGGAAATAATTTGCATAACCCCAACCTCATTTGTGTCACAATTGTGAGGGGTTGCAGGTTTTACTTTGTTCCCCAAAAACTGCAGAAAGCT
Source organism: Phyllomedusa bahiana (assembly GCA_025379985.1). Lineage (NCBI taxonomy): Eukaryota > Metazoa > Chordata > Amphibia > Anura > Hylidae > Phyllomedusa > Phyllomedusa bahiana. The sequence goes on from JAODAL010019119.1 coordinate 36,660, forward strand.
AAAGATAAAAGATTGCACTATGTTGTTTTGTAGCTGAAGTTGTAGTGTAGCTGTTTGGGCATTTGGTGTACTTTAATTTTGATTAAAAACTGCTAATGAACTGTTTGTTGTTACAGTTTAATTGTAAAAGTAGACTTTGGCTGCGTCTACACTGCAGTGAACAAAAAACGACCTGAAAACGAATTACTAAAAACGTTCATGAAACTGAGTTTTCTGTCCACTGCCTGTCAAAAGCAGCTGAAAAAACGGCCGTTTTTTGGCGCGTTTTTCGTTTTATGGAGCGTTTTCTGAAGCGTTTTTTGGAGCGTCTTTGCTCTGCTTTTTAATGTATGCACAAATTAAACCATTGGATGTAAACTACACGCTACAGGTGGAGTTAACATGTTAAGTAGTCACTTCCTTTAGATCACTGTAGCCATTTTGAGCAGATTGTCTTTGTGTGCTGCTAAGTGCAACTACTTTATTACATTTTGCACCCAGATTCTTGCACCAAAATTCCACAAAAACCCACATTATCTTTCCATACAGCAAGATAACTGTATTAGCATCAAAATCTGTAAAGAAAAGGATTTAAGCGGCAAAATCCCCCAAAAAATGCATTATTACGCCAAATTCCGTTAAAAAAAACTATTTTTAGTGTCGGAAGCGAGATCACTTTATTAGCGGCAAAAACTGTAAAGATACGGATTTTAGCACCAAAATCCGTAAAAAAAAAAACGTAATCTGGCGCCGAAATTCCATAAAAAACTTGTTTTTTTGCGTCAAAAGCTAGATCGCTTTAGTAGCACCAAAATCTGTAAAGATACGGATTTTAGCCCCAAAATCCATCACAAAAATGGATTTTGGCGCGAAATCCGTAAAAAACGCATTTTTGGCGTCAGAAGCGAGAACTTTATTAGCGCCAAAATATATGCGGTAAAGGATTTTAGTGGCAAAATCCGTAAAAAAATGGATTCTGGCGCCAAAATCCGTAAAAAAACGTATTTTTGGTGTCAGAAGCGAGAACTTTATTAGCGCCCAAATATGTTCAGTAAAGGATTTTAGTTGCAAAATCCGTGAAAAAATGGATTCTGGTGCCAAAATCCGTAAAAAAACTTATTTTTGGCGTCAGAAGCGAGAACTTTATTAGCGCCAAAATATGTTAAGAAAAGGATTTTAACACCAAAATCCATAAAAAAAACGGATTCTGGCGCCAAAATCCGTAAAAACACGTATTTTTGGCGTCAGAAGCTAGATAACTTTATTAGCGCCAAAATATGTTAAGAAAAGGATTTTAGCACCAAAATCCGTAAAAAAACGAATTCTTGCGCCAATATCCATTAAAAAAAGTATTTTTGGCGTCAGAAGCGAGATAACTTTATTAGCGCCAAAATATGTTAAGAAAAGGATTTTAGCACCAAAATCTGTGAAAAAATGGATTCTGACGCCAAAATCCATAAAAACGTATTTTTAGCGAAAAATATATGAATTGCACAAAAAACGTTAGCGGCCAAAGCATGATCATTTTATTACAAAAAGGTACAAAAAAGGACACATCAGACACTTGTATGTAAATTTGATCAGGTATAACCTTTGTTACACCCACTATAGGTGGGACTTGGGTCTCCTGGGAGGGTTTTCATTGAAAAATCGCAGCAGAAAACGCACCAAAAGACGTCCGCCGCTTTCCATAGACTCCTGTAGTAAATTTTCGGCCCTGCTCTGGCGTTTTTTAGAGCATGTTGCAAAATACGACCAGTAAAAAAACGAGCAGAAAAAAGAAGCTCCGTGTAGACAGCAGGAGGGTTTTACATTAGAAGTCTATGGGAGATGATTACAGTCGTTTTTCCAGCGTTTTTAGAAAACGGAAAACGCTTAAAAAACGGACGTTTTTCTGTGCAGTATAGACATAGCCTTAATATTCAAAAGACTGGAAAGTATTTTAATTCTTGTAGATGTTAGTAGGCATTGTCAATCAAATAGATTGCTGCTAACTGTTTGACTGCTACTTGAACACATGAAGAGGTCACATACATAAAAAGTCATTTACATAAAGCCTGCTGTGAACTACAGAATAACTATAGTGAAAACAAATAGAGCAGCTACCTTTTCAATTCTATCATAAAAGTGAATGTGACAGCAGTCATGTTATGTTATTATAAGTGCATTGATGCTCAGTTGCCAATATTATGCAATCATTTCAAAGAACACTATAATGCTGATTGATTAAGTAGCTGATAGGTGTAAAAGGGGTATTGCAGAGGTAGCAGTCACAATCAAAAGGTTCCTCTGTCGGAAGAGAAGACATCAGTGTTATAAATGGCTTGGGATATGTTTAGGAGCCTTGGCTAAGACTCAATATCAGACTGGGGTGCCTGGGGCCCAGGGCCGGACTGGGAATAAAAATCAGCCCTGGCACTAAGCCCCCAGCAACCCAAAATACAATTCCCCTTAAAAAATGCCCCTTTTTTCTCGCATCTCGCCACTGTTCTTTAAATAAACTACACTATAAAGCTTGGGTTTTTACATGGAGAGTTTTTGGTGCGTTTTTGTGCAGAGCAGTTAAGGCTGTACATTTCTGCAAAAAAAAAAACGCATCAAAAAATGCACCAAAACCGCTCCGTGTGAAAGCACCTAAACACAATTAAAAAAGAAACAGTGGTGCAGAGAAACCCCTCGTCACAGAGTCAGGTGTGCACTTGCTTTACAATCAGGGACAAGCCCACACTGACACTACATACCACCAAACATAACAATCAACCCCAGCAATCACATCACCATCACATGAACACAGCACTGAATCAACACAGAAGTAAAATGACCCCTGACATCAGGGACTCACAGGAGACGTCAGCGCTGATGGGAGTTCTCTTCTCCTTTTCTTCTCCTTCTGGCCCAAACCTCCAGATTGTCTTCCCTGATGAGTCGTTCCCTTCCATTTATTTCTCTGTCCAGTACAGCATGCAGTGTCCTCTTCTAGTGGTCACTACTCGTCCCTGTAGAATTTACCACAAATACATCTTAGACTCCTCTCTTTACCAGCACTTTCCTATCAATTCCCCAAACAGCGTAAAAATTAGAAATGAAAAAATGTCAGATAAGTGGCATGTAAATAGGTAGACCCCCATTAGGCAGGCAGGGCCAGTATGTAGATAGGCAGGGCCAGTATGTAGGCAAGCAGGGCCAGTATATAGGTAGGCAGGCAGGCAGGGCCAGTATGCAGGCAGGCAGGGACAGTATACAGACAGACAGGGCCACTTATAGGCAGACAGGGACAGGACAGGGACAGTATATAGGCAGGACAGTGTATAGGCAGCCAGGGCAGTGTATAGGTAGGCAGGGCTATTCTAGGCAGCCAATGCAGTGTATAGGGAGGCAGTGCTATTATAGGCAGCCAGGGCAGGGTATAGGCAGCCAGGGCAGGGCAGGGTGTAGGCAGCCAGGGCAGGGCATCATATAACCAGGCAGGGTATAGGTAGCCAGGGCAGTGCATCATATAGCCAGGCAGGGTATAGGTAGAAAGGGCACGGCATCATATAGCCAGGGCAGGGTATAGGTAGCCAGGGCAGGGTATAGGTAGCCATAGCAGGGTATAGGTAGCCAGGGCAGGGTATAGGTAGCCAGGGCAGGGCATCATATAGCCAGGGCAGGGTATAGGTAGCCAGGGCAGTGCATCATATAGGTAGCCAGGGCAGGGTATCATATAGCCAGCCAGGGCAGGGCATCATATAGCCAGGGCAGGGCATCATATAGGTAGCCAGGGCAGCATATAGGTAGCCAGGGCAGGGTATAGGGAGCCAGGGCAGGGTATCATATAGCCAGGGCAGGGCATCATATAGCCAGGGCAGGGCATCATTTAGGTAGCCAGGGCCGGCTATCGGTAGCCAGGGCAGGGCATCATATCTACAGGGCTTGGCATCATATAGGTAGCCAGGGCTTGGCATCATCTCGGTCGCCAGGGCAGGGCCTCATATAGCCAGGGCAGGGCAATTATAGGCAGCCAGGGACAGTAAAAAGTAAAAATAAAAAATAAAAAAAAGTAATACTCACCCGGACCCCCGCTGTCCCCTCCTCTTCACTCTTCACTCCGGAGCCGGTGGCCGCTCACTGCAGGGAGCGGGGCCGCGGAGCAGGCGCGCGATGACGTCATTACATCGCGCGCCTCCGGGGAGCTGAACAGACGGGATCAGAAGACGGCGGCCGTGATGGCTGCATGGCTGGGTCAGTGACCCGGCCGTGCGGCCGTCTGGTGAGGGGAGGGCCTGTAGGCCCCCTGCCACAGGGGTCCGGTCGCTGATGCGACCATTGCGGCCCCTGTAGCGCGCCACAGACCGGCGCCGGGACTCGGGGCCCGCCGGGGGGGAACACCGTCCTCCTCGGCGGGCGATCCGAGCCGGCCCTGCGGCCCGGACCCCAGCGGCCCGCCGGGCAAATGCCCCGTTTGCCCTATGGTCAGTCCGGGCCTGCTGGGGCCCACCATTGGAGTTCCTTTTTGGGGCATACCAGTGGAGTTGATTCTTGGTGCCCACCCTACAACCACTGTACATGACCGCACATACTGCAGATGCCTCTCACTTTCTGCCCTTTCTTGCCACCTTTCTCCCTGAAAATCAACCCCACCTGTGAAGGAACACCAAAGGTTTCTCCTGCTCAACTATGGGCAAATTCAAGCCTACTTAAACTTATGCTGAAAAATACAGGGCACAGGGTGGTATAATTCAGTTACTGTGTAGTAACGTGTAGTTTTTATCTTGTAGAGGTAATTTTTGGGTCACAGAATTAATTATTATTTGGGCTTTGACTAATCTGTGTATATAGGTTTCAGCTGTAGATGTGCCAGATTTTAAAAAGCTGTTACTGTAGATTAGCCATACCCCAAAGTAATGCATAAGTCAGTGACTATTACCACTATAACTTGACTACATCATACCACCATACTGTAACTGAATAATACCAACATACTGTGACTGGAAAACAGCATCATGAGGATGTTAGTTAACACCATCAAACTACACTCACCGGCTACTTTATTAGGTACACCTGTCCAACTGCTCGTTAACACTTAATTTCTAATCAGCCAATCACATGGCGGCAACTCAGTGCATTTAGGCATGTAGACATGGTCAAGACAATCTCCTGCAGTTCAAACCGAGCATCAGTATGGGGAAGAAAGGTGATTTGAGTGCCTTTGAACGTGGCATGGTTGTTGGTGCCAGAAGGGCTGGTCTGAGTATTTCAGAAACTGCTGATCGCCTGGGATTTTCACGCACAACCATCTCTAGGGTTTACAGAGAATGGTCCGAAAAAGAAAAAACATCCAGTGAGCGGAAGTCCTGTGGGCGGAAATGCCTTGTTGATGCCAGAGGTCAAAGGAGAATGGGCAGACTGGTTTGAGCTGATAGAAAAGGCAACAGTGACTCAAATAGCCACCCGTTACAACCAAGGTAGGCAGAAGAGCATCTCTGAACGCACAGTACGGCGAACTTTGAGGCAGATGGGCTACAGCAGCAGAAGACCACACCGGGTGCCACTCCTTTCAGCTAAGAACAGGAAACTGAGGCTCCAATTTGCCCAAGCTCATCGAATTGGACAGTAGGAGATTGGAAAAAACGTTGCCTGGTCTGATGAGTCTCGATTTCTGCTGCGACATTCGGATGTAGGGTCAGAATTTGGCGTCAACAACATGAAAGCATGGATCCATCCTGCCTTGTATCAACGGTTCAGGCTGGTGGTGGTGGTGTGCATGGTGTGGGGAATATTTTCTTGGCACTCTTTGGGCCCCTTGGTACCAATTGAGCATCGTTGCAACACCTTGTTGAATCTATGCCACGAAGAATTGAGGCAGTTCTGAAGGCAAAAGGGGGTCCAACCCGTTACTAGCATGGTGTACCTAATAAAGTGGCCGGTGAGTGTATATCTGGACAACCCATTTACACTGGGACTGGATAATACTTCCATACTGTTAAATCTAAAATAAAACCAAACATGAGTAAACACCTCTATCTTATTCCTATAAGTGGAGTGGTGGAAATATCCCCCATGGATTAATAGTAATATAACAAACCTTAAGATTCTACATAACAATGCAAGGGAGCAGAGCTTTGTATCCCCCCTCATATTTGATCTCTCTATCACTGTGGACAGTTCTATACTCTCACCAGTCCCCCAAGTCCACTGCCTTGGGATAACATTTGACTCCTGTTTGTCTTTCAAACCACACATCCAAGCCCTTACCTCTGCCTGCTGCTTCCACCTAAAAAATATCTCTCAAATCCACTTATTCCTTGACTTCGATAATACAAAAATGCTAGTCCGTGCCCTTGTCATCTCCTGCCTAAACTACTGCAATATTCTTCTTTGCGGCCTCCCATCTAGCACTCTTGCTCCCCTCCAAACCATCCTCAACTCTGCTGCCGCCTAATCTGCTGCCCACTACTCCTCTACCTATCCCTACACTGGCTACCCATCTTCCAGCAAATCCAGTTCAAATTACTAACCATGACCTACAAGGCTCTCCATAACCTCTCCCCTCCATACAATTGTGCCTTGATCTCTAGATACGTCCCCACCCGCACTCTCCGCTCCTCACAGGACCTTCTTCTGTGCTCTCCCCATGTCAAATCATCCCATAACCGTCTCCAAGACTTCTCCCGTGCTTCCCCAATACTCTGGAACACACTGCAACAACACATTAAACTCTCCTCCACTTTCACTAGTCTCAAAAGCAACCTGAAAATCCATCTCATCAGGAAAGCCTATAACCCACAATAACCTTGCTGCCACTACACCCCCCACAAACATGTTTGCCTCCCATCTCCTGTCTCTTGCATTCGCGGCAGGGTCCTCTCTCCATCTGTTAGTCATTTATCAACACCATTGTAACTGTTTGGTGGATGTTATGTATGTAACCTCCCTCGAATATACAGCGCCCTGGAACTAATGGCACTCTAAAATAAATAATAATAAATAAACAGAAAATATCATAGTCAGCTGTAAGTGATAAACTTATGCATTATCAAAAAGATATACAATATCAGAGAATCTAATATAAACCAAGAATTCCAATAGTGTTCAGGCAGAATTAGTGTTACAGATGCATGTGGGTATACAGTATGAGCCCCAAGGGTATTAACCTACTACTATCATCATCAGAGTAAGCTCTTTGGGCCTCATGCATGAAAATAAGACTTAGGGTCACATGTAAGAAAATTGAATAGGTCTAAAACTTACTTTGTTGCCCATAAGTTACTATGGGCAAAAAAGTGAGTTTTAGACCTTAAGGGCATGTTCACACAGCTGATTCTGGGATGGATTTCAGCCGTATTGCACTCTAATATGGCTGAAATCCGTCCCAGGCATTATGGTAATCCACAGTTCTCATAGAGAAAGTGACATGCACATTATCCCGGCGGGATACATGCCGTGGACAATGGATGTCTATGGGGCCGGCGAGCTGATGGCCCCCCCGCCCCACCCCGCTTCACGGCACACGCCGTAATTGCAGGGCGAATCCGTCCCGCAATTACGCCGTGAATAAGCCGTGTGAACTTAGCCTAACCATTTTCATACATGTGGCCCTAAGTCTAATACTTTCTTTGTTGCCCATAGCAACCAATCAGAGCTCCCCTTTCATTTCATATACTGTTTTGGAAAAATTAAAGAGGAGCTCTGATTGGCTACTATGTGCAACACAAAAAGTCTAACCTAGACAGTTTTCATACGTGTCCCCCTTTGTCTTAAATGTGTTGGAATAAATTGTTATATATACAGAACTACACCAACATCATGAAATAGTAAAAATAGTTATTCATACAACAAATCACCTATTAAAGGGGTGTTCTCATACAGTGGTGGCCAAAAGTATTGGCACTCCTGCAATTCTGTCAGAAAATACTCAGTTTCTTCCTGAAAATGATTGCGATCACAAATTATTTGGTATTAATATATTCATTTATTTTGCTTGCAATGAAAAAACACAAAACACAATGAGACAAAAATCAAATCATTGATCATTTCACCCAAAACTCCAAAAATGGGCCGGACAAAAGTATTGGCACCCTCAGCCTAATACTTGGTAGCACAACCTTTAGCCAAAATAACTGCGAACAACCGCTTCCGGTAACCATCAATGAGTTTCTTACAATGGTCTGCTGGAATTTTAGACCATTCTTCTTTGGCAAACTGCTCCAGGTCCCTGAGATTTGAAGGGTGCCTTCTCCACACTACCATGTTTAAATCTCTCCACAGGTGTTCTATGGGATTCAGGTCTGGACTCCTTGCTGGCCACTTTAGAAGTCTCTAGTGCTTTCTCTCAAACCATTTTCTAGTGCTTTTTGAAGTGTGTTTTGGGTCATTTTTCTGCTGGAAGACCCATGACCTCTGAGGGAGACCCAGCTTTCTCACACTGGGCCCTACATTATGCTGCAAAATTTGTTGGTAGTCTTCAGACTTCATAATGCCATGCACATGGTCAAGCAGTCCAGTGCCAGAGGCAGCAAAGCAACCCCAAAACATCAGGGAACCTCCGCCATGTTTGACTGTAGGGACCGTGTTCTTTTCTTTGAATGCCTCTTTTTTTTTCCTGTAAACTCTATGTTGATGGCTTTTCCCAAAAAGCTCTACTTTTGTCTCATCTGACCAGAGAATATTCTTCCAAAACGTTTTAGGTTCTCTCAGGTAAGTTTGGGCAAACTCCAGCCTGGCTTTTTTATGTCTCGGGGTAAGAAGTGGGGTCTTCCTGGGTATCCTACCATACAGTCCCTTTTCATTCAGATGCCGACGGATAGTACGGGTTGACACTGTTGTACCCTCGGACTGCAGGGAAGCTTGAACTGAGTTGGATGTTAGTCGAGGTCCTTTATCCACCATCCGCACAATCTTGCGTTGAAATCTCTCGTCAATTTTTTCTTTCGTCCTCTGGAGGTTAGCCACAGTGCCATGGGCTTACATCTAGGAGGTTAGCCACGTGCCATGGGCTTTACAACTTCTAGGAGAACTAGCCACGGTGACCAGGACATTCATCTTGATGGGCATGGCACGTAAAGGAACATCGGTTTGAGATTGACTTTCTAATGCTCATGCTTCCTCACAATTTGGATTCTCAAGTCCTCAGACAGTTCTTTGGTCGTCTTTCATTTCTCCATGATCAATGTGGTCCACACAAGGACACAGGACAGAGGTTGAGTCAACTTTAATCCATGTCAACTGGCTGCAAGTGTGATTTAGTTATTGCCAACACCTGTTAGGTGCCACAGGTAAGTTACAGGTGCTGTTAATTACACAAATTAGAGAAGCATCACATGATTTTTCAAACAGTGCCAATACTTTTGTCCACCCCCTTTTTATGTTTGGTGTGGAATTATATCCAATTTGGCTTTATGACAATTCTTTTTGTGGTTTTCCATTGAAGACAAATTAAAGGAAGATAATAATACCAAAGAATTTGTGATTGCAATCATTTTCAGGAAGAAACTGAGTATTATCTGACAGAATTGCAAGGGTGCCAATACTTTTGGCTACCACTGTATTGTACGTTTACAGCACATTCATGATATTCCACAAATGTCTGATAGGTACAGTTCCCTTAGTTGGGACCTGCATCTATCATGAGAGCTGGGGTCTTCTTACCTTCTGTCCTGGTAGCCAAAATATGGATTAATTGGTTGCAATTTACCGACTTTATTCTCCAGAAGATAAACGGCACCTGAAACCACTCATTCAGTAATATGTATGTTCAGTAGGCTGGATAATGTTGGTGCTCAGACCAACTGTTGGACATATTATACAGCTTTTATTGTTGTTATATGTCTATTTGCATGTGTCCCTTGTCATAGGTTTGCCTAGGACTGGGTTCTTGATTAGGTTTGATTATTCTTTGTGTAAACACAAATAAACCATAACATTCAAAAAAGGGAAAAGAATAACATTGATTATTTGCATTTGCCTGTCAAGAGGTGGGATACATTAACCTTTTGGTGTACACGTTTGTTTTTTCCTCTCCGCCTTCCCAGAACCATAACTTTTTTATTTTTCCACCTACATAGACATTTGAGAGCTTTTATTTTGCAGGATAAGATGCACTTTTATTTACTTTGTATTATTCACCATACTATAGAATATACTGGGAAACCACAAAAAAATTCCAAGTGGGACAAAATGTGAAAAGAGATGTACTTGCGCCATGTTTGCGGGGTTTTATTTTTTAGGACGTTCTCTCTCGGGTATGATGTGTTTTCTGTATTTTGCAGGTAGATAGGATTCCGGCAACACCAAACATTTTCAATTTTGGAAATTAACGTTGTGGTGCCATTTTCTGCGACCAATAACTTTTTTGAACTAACACCTGCAGACTTGAGTGAGGGTGCATTTTTTGCGGACTGAAGTGTACTTTTTATTGGTACCAGTTTGGAATACATGTGACTTTTTTGATCAATTTTATTCCACTTTTAGAGGTCATAAAATGACCAAAAAAAATGCAATTTTGGCATTTGGAATTTTTTTCTGCTTTGGTGTTCAGCGTACGGGATTAATTATGTTCTATTTTAATAGATCTGACTTTTTGAGATGCGGCGATGCCAAATATGTCTAACTTTTTATTATTTTATTTAGTGATTTAGTGATTTGAATTTTTAATTCTTTTTGCACATTAATTATTTTTTTCTGTAACTTTGAGTTCTCCTAGGGTACTTCACCACTAGGGGGCACGATTGATTATACAGCCTAAGGCCGTGTTCACAAGGCTTATTCACGGCGGATTTGTGAGCCGGATTGCGCTCTCAAATCCGGCGTGAATAAGGGATGGGGGCGGGGCCAGAGCGCGGCGGGGGCGCCGCTCCCCGGCCCCATAGACAATGCATTATCTACGGCGCGTACGCGCCGTAAATAATGTGCATGTCACTTTCTCCCCCCGCAGCGGATTCGCCGAGCGGGGAGGAGCGACAGAATCCACTGTTCTCTATGAGAGCAATGGATTACCGTAATTGCTCCGACGGATTGGCGCCGTACTGCAGCGCAAATCCGGCACGGAGTACGGCGCCAATCCGTGGACAAATAAGCCGTGTGAACGAGGCCTAATGCATTGTAATACAGTTAAAGCAGGTAAAGAAAGCCAAATCAAACAAATGATTAAAAAATTTTAGACTTGGTCATTCATTTATTGAAGAAAATGATCCTCTATCACATATTTGTGAGTGGAAAAAGTATGTGCATGGGCCTGGACTGGCTATCTGCCCAACTTGGCAGATTCCTGGTGAATCTGTCTTCTTGTGGGCTGCCTGTGCTGCTGGTTGCATGGCCAGGCAAGTAAAGGTGAGGCTTGGGCTGCGACAGCCAGCATCAGGATCACACTTATGTGCATATCACACACAAGGTCCTGCACTGGGCTGTGCTCTTCCAGCAGTGCTAACATCAAAGATCTTCAGGCCATCTCCTGCAGAAGCCGGCTCCCACATGCTGCCCTCCTCTCTTCAGACCCGCCAGATTAACTCCTCAGAGAGACAATAGGGGCTGACCAAGGCTAGTAATGGTCTGTATGGATGCTATGGGCTGAATTTTAGCCCATGGTGTCCATACAGATCATTATTAGTCTTGGTGGATTTCAGCCCCTATTGTTACACCAATTAGATCACCTCTGTGGGAGGGGGTGATATGACTTCTGTAAGGGGTGATAATTAGCTCCTATAGCAGTGGTATAAGCTCCTACAGAAGCGGTATTACTAGGAACATATAAGACCCAACAAGACCCGTAACTAACAGCCTGACTACTGTGGGCTGAAACAATAATGAAAGGGACTACCTATTTTTTCATATATCGACAAGCAATGTGTTTGTTTTTTTATCGAATTGTTTAACCCCTTCACGCATTTGGACGACGCTGTACATCCAAATAGTGTGAAGGGTTTATAGTTTATACCGCTCCATACGCCGTGGATGTGATAGGCAGGATGTATTAAGTAACGATTGAAAAGCACATTTAAGGCAGTACAATAGTATTGACATATATAGGACAAGCAATCATGCCGCCTAGTGGTCAAGTGCACTAGGGGGACTAATTGTTAAAGTAAAAAAAAAATGATATATATATTATATAAATTATATATATACACTGAAAAAAATCAAGGCATCCCCTTTTACCACTTAAATAAAAAAATTATGCGTAACTGGTATCGTCCCGTCCATAAAGGTTCAGTCTATTAATATATAACATAATTTATCCCATACGTTAAACATCATAGAAGAACAAAAATTCCAAGTAATTTCACTTCGCCAAAGTATTGGAATAAAAAATGATCAAAGAGTCACCTGTATGGCAAAACAATGTCTGCAAAAAAATGCCTTCACTCAGGTCCATGGGTGGAAAAACAAAAAAGCTTTTGGTCTCAGAAAATGTCATTTCAGGAATAAGTTTAAAAATAGAATTTTATTTTTTTAAAGCACAAAACATAACAAAGCCTTTAAAAAATGTAGGGTAACCAGAAATGTATCAACTTACAGGATACAAAAAAGAGTGGACTGTATAAAAACGTAAACCCCCGCACAAATGGCACAATTGCAATTTTTTCATGTTCCACCATTCATAGAATTCCAGCACATTATGTGTTGTGGTCAGTGGCACCATAAAAAAGTGCTGCAAAAATAATCCCTAATAAGCCTATATAGATAGAGAAATAAAAAAAGTTATGGCTCTTGGAAGGCGGGGAGGAAAAAAACAAAAATCTGAAAATACTTGTGACCAGAAGTGGTTAAAGTTTGCTAATGTATTTTAGTTCCTGCTTAGGCTTTTAGGCCTCTTCTCTTTCCCACCTCATACATTTATAGCAGATCCATAGATTACACCAAAAATGTCTTATAGATGTGAGTCCAGGGTCAGAACAAGGTGTAGGTGAAAGTAGGCCTTTGCCTAGGGTACCATTCGATCTCTGATGTTCGGAGGCACAATTTAAATGGGTTTTGCCATAATGCTAAATCTTTCTGATTCCATCTCATAACTCGCTATGTGCTGGCCTTAAAGAATGACAGGGGTCATTTCACTAGGGTTAGCTATGTACTTGGGGAAGTTACTTTTAAGGCTAGGTTCAGACGGAGTAATTGCGGGGTGTACAGTACGCCCCACAATTTCGTAGGTGTTCGGGAGTTCTGTGAGAACTGTGGATTACCGTAATGACTGGGGCGCATTTTGTCCGTATTTGAGCACATTACGGCGCGAAATACGGGCCAAAATGTGCCCTATTTGACCCCGTGTGAACCTAGCCTAAAAGTTCTCTGAGTCTTGTAGAGAATGAGCCACTGGAGGCAGGGGAGAAGCTGACTGCAGGATTAGTTAATGCAATCTGTTGGTCTCTTTCATCAACCATTTCAGTGTCTGGTCCGAGTAATTTTTTTATTATTGTCTGGGGTCAGAATTTATATATATTGCTGTAAATGCTGGGGATGGCTACAGACATAAGGAACAAAAGAGTCTTGGTGGTCTGGAGAAGTCATCATGGCCTTTTTGGCTAGATGGAGAAGTAAAGGGAATGTCTACCATTCAAATAAATGTGACCTGTGAGTCACTGGATCTAAGAGCTAACTATTCAGGAATATATTTATTTACAGTAGAACGCTGTGACAGTGTCCATTTATCTCCAACAGAGTCAGTGTGTGCAGGGAAACTCCCCCTTAAAAACTGGAATAGCAACTCCCGTCTGACTAATTCAGTAATGCATTTTGGAAAAACTGAGGAACAACACAACACAGAGAAGATTCTCCAGACTTATTTCACAGGGAACACAAGAATTTACTAAAACGGACATGTTAGGAGATGTCACACGTCCTCTTTAACCTAATTTTTCTTTAACCTTTCGTTTGTAGAACGACTTGCGTGATTAAGGTCATGGTTTTGCTTTCTGACCTACGTTGTCTTGAGATTCAGCTAATAGTATAATGTTGTACCGTGTTAGCCACAGAAACCAATCCAAAAGTGAAGAAATCAGACGATACCTTTTAGAGGCTGAGTATATTTGATAGCAAGCGTTCGAGAGTACTAGCTCTCCTTGTCAGACATGATGTTATACAAGAAACTGAAAGTTCACAGACTTCTAAACACACTAGACAGTGATCTTCAAAGGATCTTAAAAACTTTAAAAATAAAATAATGTAATATAAACAGAGAAAGGCATGTTATTTACAACAAGTCAATAAACTACAAACTTCTGAGACATGACAAGAGGAACATAACGCCTTGAAATTCAGCTAATAGACAAATATCCTGACATTTTCCTTTAGAATTTGCTGGTATAATGCATAATTCTTTGTCTCATCAATGATGGCAAACTGTACTGGTCTAGATGCAGCAAAACAGGCTTAATTATAACACTAAGGCTATGTTCACACGGCGTAATTGCGGGGTGTTTGGGAGTCGCTCTGATCGGCGCGTACTCAAGCGACGCGGGGGGGGGGGGGGGTTTCAGCCCACCGGCCCCATAGACTTATTTCCCCGGGCGTACAATACGATCGTATTGTACGCCTGGGAAGAGGAGGCGTAATCCATAGTTCTCTATGAGAGCTGTGGATTACCGCAATTTCGGCTCGTATCAGAGCGCAAATATGACGTGAAATGTGCGCTAAAATTTGACCATGTGAAATACCCTACCACCATTGTGTCAAAAGGTATAGGATCTTATGCTGGAATGCAATGTTTTTTATTCTCTAGACAACATTGTTCTCATTTAAAACAAAAAGCTCTAGCTTGGCCAAATCCGAAAGCGGCTTCCTGCAAATGGACGTACCAGTACGTCCTGCACATCGTGCAGGCTCACATGCGGGCCCTGCAAGATCATGACATGGGACCAGCCGGTGATTAACCCCTGAGCTGCAGCGATCTATTTAGAGCTCCACTGCTGTGTGTACCTGACAGCTCGGGAGTGTTATAAACACTTCCAAGCTGCCTGTGACGTCACCGTGTCCCGCAATGCATTGTGGGTATTGCCGAGCATGGTGAGTGACAGTTGTCATAGAGACTAGTATGCAGCAGCAATGCTGTGTACTGATCTCTATTGTATCTGAGGATCACTGATACAAATCCCCTATGGGGATAAGTGAAGAAAAGGAGAAAAAGTAAAAAAAGATAAAATGCAAACATGAAAAATAAAATAAAAACACGTACACCGCCCTTCTCCTCTTTACAAACGGCAAACGCTCTAAAAAAATTCCAAAATTAAAGTAATTATATTTGGTATCGCCGCATGCGTAACAACCTACTCTATAAATCTGTCAAGTTAATTAACCGGCACGGTGAACACCGTATAAAAAAAAATAAAAAAAATCGCAGAATTACAATTTTTGTTCATAGTGCAGCACATAAAATGGAATAAAAAGCGATCAAAAACTCATAAATGCCAAAGTGGTGCTAATTAAAACATCAGTTCATCCCGCAAAAAAAAGCCCTTACACAGCTCTGTGTATGGAAAAATAAAAAAGTTATGGGTATCTGAAGATACCTTGACCCAGGGAGTAAAACTAACTTGTCATGTATACTGCACTGTGAGCCCTGTTAAAAATAAAATTGAAAAACACTACTAGGATTGCGGTATTTTCTTCACTTTGCCTTCCAAAAAACGGATTTAAAACCGAACAAAAATCCTTGTCCCCCAATAAAAACGGCAACTCATCCCGCAATAAACAAGCCAATAATCAGCTCCGTAAACAGAAAAATAAAAAAGTTATGGCTTTTAGACTATGGCGATGCAAAAGCGTGTTTACTTTTTTAAATAAAAGTGTTTTTATTGTGTAAAAGCAGTAAAGCATAAAAAAAATACAAATTGGGTATCGCTGTAATTGTATCGACCTGCTGAGTAAAGCTAGCATGTCATTTATACCGCATGGTGACCGCTGTAAAAAATTAAAAACACTACCAGGATTGCTGTATTTTGTTCAAAACATCTCACAGAAACCTTAAGGGTATGTTCACACGGCTTATTGTGGGGCGCATTTCGTCACGTATTTCGCGGCGTACTGCGCTCAATACATGACGAAATGCGACCCATAATTACAGTAATCCATCGTTCTCATAGAGAACGATGGATTACACCTCCTCTACCCGCTCATATAATACGATCGTATTGTACGTGGGTAGAGATAAATGACATGTCATTTATTCGCTTGCGCGCCGCGAGCAATGACTACGTGCGTATCAGCGCGACTCCCGAACACCCGGTGTAATTGCGGGGCGTACAGTACTCAATTACGCCGTGTGAACATACCCTAATAAAAAGTGATCAATGCAACATATGAACCCCATAATGGTACCAATAAAAACGTCACCTCATCCCACAAAAAACAAGCCCATAATTAGCTCCGTATACAGAAAAATAAAAGTGACTGTGATGACATAACACAATTTTTATAAACACATTTTTATTGTGTATAAGTAATAAAGCATAAAAAAACTATATAACATTTATTTTCTTGTAATTGTACCGACCCACATCATAATGTTATTATGTCATTTCTACCACACAGCGAATGCTGTAAAATTAAAGTCCAAAAAACAATAGCGGAATTGCATTTTTCCCTTAACCCACCTCCCATTTTCATGGCCCAATGCTAAAAAAACTATGGAACACTGGTGCACCCAAAATGCACAAAACACCCCTAGATGAGATCCATGAGAGGTGTTGAATCCAAAATGGGGTGACTTCTGGAAGGTTTCTCCTGTTCTGGTACATTGGGGGCTTTGCAAATGAGACATGGCACCCACCAGAATATGCGTTTCAAAAGCCAAATATCGCTCCCTCCCTTGTACGCCCTGCCATCACTCAAACCGCAGTTTATACTCATATATAGGGTAATACCGAACTTTTAAGAAATGTCGTAACAAAATTTGGGGTGCTTTTTTTTCCAGAATTCCTTGTAAAAATGAAACATTTTCAGCTAAAATTGCAGATTGTTGGAAAAAAAGAAATTGTTTTCATTTTCACAGCCTAACGCTAAAAAAATTGTGAAACACCTGTGGGGTCAATATACTCACTTCGCCCCTGGATATATTCCTTAAGGTGTGTAGTTTTCAATATAGGTTTTTTTTAGGGGTGATTATCAAATTTTAGCACTTTAGGGTGTCCGCAGACCTGTAATGGCGCCTAAATGAAATCGTATTGAAAATAGATAGATGCTTCTCCTATTCTGAGGCTTGTGGTTGAGCCAAATAGCGCACTAGGGCCACATATGGTATATCTATAAAAACAGCAGAATCTGGGGAATCAATATGAAGTTGCATTTCCCTGGTCACATCTACCAATTTACTGTGAATAATGGATAAAAACTGAAAATCGGCAAAACAAAAAAAGGGAAATTTTGAAATATCACCTCCACTTTGCTTTAATTTCTGTGAAATACCTAAAGGGTTAAGAAACTTTCCTAAACACTGTTGTAAATATTTTAAGGGGTTTTTAAGTTTCTTAGATGAAGTCATACATCGGGGTATCTAACATCCAGGTCCCTCAAAGCCACGTCAGAAATGGACTGGTCCCTAAAAAAAATGTATATTGCTAATTTTCTTGAAAATGTAAAAAAAGGACTACATAATTTCTAAGCCCCCTAATGTCGTAAAAACATAAAAAGACATTTAAAAAATGATGTCAACCTACAGTAGACATATGGTAGATTCTAGTTAAAAACTATTTTTTAGTGAATTAACTATCTGTCTTAAACAGATAAATTTTCGAAGTTTGAAAATGACACATTTTTCAAATATTTTGATATTTATCACAAATAAACAAGGATTGTTTGGACCAAAATTTTTTACTAACATAAAGCACAATGTGTCACAAGAAAACACTCTGAGTCACTTGGATAGGTAAAAGTGTCAAAACGTTATGCTCACATAAAGTGACAGATGTCAGATTTAAAAAATGGGGCTCTGTTAGAAAGGCCAAAATTGGCTGTGGCAGTAGGATGTTAAAGAGGTTGTCCACCTTGTAACAAAATTAAACAAGCAGCTCCAGTAAAATAAAAAACATATACTTGCCGTCCTCTGGTTCCAGTGCCGTGTCTCTCCAGTCTATTCTTTTCATTCTTGAAATTATGTCACAGCTGGAGCTGCTGATTGGCTGTTGTGGTCACATCATCCCTTGAAGGTGAATAGCTCCGAACAGTGTAAGTCGGCAGTTGCAGCAACAGAAGGCTGGAGAGATTTGGCACTGGAACTGAGGATCAGAGAAAGGTGAGTATAATTTTTTTTTTATTTTACTTGGGAAGCTGCTTGTTCTATGTATGGTGGACAACCACTATAAACATTAGCTTATTGGTGAATTCACACGCCATATCATGCAGACATACACCCGCAATGGAAAGGTACTTGCTGGCCAGCATGTACTTCCCACAGCACTCTTTCACGGCCCCCATTCACATCCCCTTTTCGCGGCACGTAAGCGCTGGCAAGAAGGGACATGTCACTACTTTGGCCGGACATGCAGTACGTGTCAGAGAATACCCAGTAAAATCATATCACTCAATGAGTGCTAGGATTTTACCCAGATTGTGGGCTGTACTTTGTGTGTATTGTAGTGCAATTACGCTCCGAAGTACGGCCTGCAATTATGCTGTGTGAACATACCTGATGAGAGAAAGGTCTTTTGCTGCTTAGAAGTTACCTTGTTTCTTTTTGTGACCATGTGGACTTCTTTCAGGCCATGCTCTTGATGTGATCTTGTGAACATTCCTGGGGAGTGTAATAACTGTCTTGAATTTTCTCCTTTCATACACCATCTGTCTGACTGTGGATTGTTGTTCAAACTCTTTAGAGGTGTTTTTTTCGTCAGAAATCTCTTTTGCTCATGCCTTGATACTTCCACAAACTTGTATTGTGAAGATCAAACTTTGATAGATGTCTGTTTTTTTTAATAACACTCAGGGTTCTTTCACACGGAACGTTTTTTGATGCATTTTTTGTGCAGAAATGTGCAGCATTAACTGCTGTGCCTTTCTGCACAAAAAACACATCCAAAACTGCTTCAAAAATGCTCCGTATAAAAACACCCTTTGGGGGCTTTCACACAGCGCAGTTTTGGTGGAGTTTTAATTGCGCTCCACTTATGTGTCTTTATTACCAGCAAGCTTTTTCATGTATCTAAACTGTTTGGAAAGTGAGAAATCAATTAGTGTGTTTGTAATCCACAAGACTTCAAAACACAGTAATTGATTACTTACCTGAAACATCTTTCTGAACAATTTAGACAAAGGATAAAAGCTTGCTGGTAATAAAGGTGGTTTAATTTGGGTGACGCGCAGGTTTTTTAGGGTCCCTTTGTTTCAAAAAACGTGTGCGGTTTTGGTAGCGGTTTTTGGATGCGATTTTTTTGGATGCGTTTTTTGTGCAACAATGTATAGCATTAATTGTTGTGCGTTCCTGCACAAAAAACGCATCCAAAAAACGCACCGTGTGAAAGCACCCTTACGGTGCTTTACTCAGCAGTTTTGGTGCAGTTTTAAATGCTCTCCAATTAAACTGCCTTTATTACCAGCAAGCTTCTTTCAGTTGTCTAAATTGTTCAGAAGGTGTTTCAAGAAAGCAATCAATTACTGTGTCTGAAGTCTTGTGGATTACAAACACACGAATTGATTTCTCTCTTTCCGAACAGTTTAGATAAGTTAAAAAAGCTTGCTGGTAATAAAGGCAGTTTAATTGAAGCGCAGTTAAAACTGCACCAAAACTGCGCTGTGAAAGCACTCTTACACTTGATTATCATCCCATTTATTGAAAACACATGACTCTAATTTTACCTTCAATATCTGCTAATGCTAAAGGTTCACATTCTTTTGCTACTCACAGATATGTGATATTAGATCATTGTCCTGAATAAATAAATGTATAAGTCTAATATTGTTCTCACTTGTTTGATTTGGTTCTTTTTCACTACTGTTAGGATGTCAGTGAAAATCCTATGTGGTTTTAGAAGATTTATGCAGAAATATAGAACATTTTTAAGGGTTCACAAATTTTTAAGCTCTAAAATAATTGCATTGACTTGCCAAAACTAGGGAGCATTTTCAGGTTTCTCTATTAAGACATTGTGTTGATGTAGTTGACACCACAAAACCATTCCCAACCAATGGGAACATGGGCTGATGGGTCCATAAAAGTTTTGTGTGCTCCTGATAACCACTAGTGACAGTTTAACACAAGCTGTAATTCTGTTGTAATGTCCATGTTTTGTCTTGGGGTAAATGCTGATGTAGGTTTTATTAGAAACACTATATTTATCTTTCTTTTAGGGTGCTTTCACACCGTGTGTTTTTGGGTGCGGTTTTGTTGCATTTTAGGGTATGTTCACACTGCGTATTTGCCGTGCGTATTTTGGCGCGTAATTTTGCTCAAATTATGCCCGCTCATTGAGAGCTATGATTACCTGTCGTCTTCCCGTTTATGTACCGGGGAAAGTGAATGTCAGTGGCAGCGCTTCAAAAGCCAGCATGTACTTCTGAAGCAAAAGGCATATTGCAGGTGTATAGTGGCGTGCACTGTACGCGCCAAAATACGTTGTGTGAACATACCCTTACTTGCAGAAATGCACGGCATTAAACTGCCTGTACTGCTCTGCATTTCTGCAATTGTGAACACACCCTTAGGCTATGTTCACACGGCTGATTCACGCCGTAATTGCAGGACGGATTTCGTCCACAATTACGGGGGCGGGAGGGGGAGGGGACGGCGGCTCGCCGGCCCCATAGACTTTCATCATCCCCGCCGAGATAATGTGCATGTCACTTTCTCCCCGCTTGCCGTATTTTGCGAGCGGGGAGAGGATACGGAATCCATAGTTCTCTATGAGAACTGTGGATTACCGTAATGACTGGGACGTATTTCAGCCGTTTTTGCGCACAGTACGGCGCACAATACGGACTGAAATCCATCCCAAAATCAGCCGTGTGAACACAGCCTTAAAGTTAGCCCAGCTGCTCATTTGTACAAGTTCATACTAGTAATTGTAGCAGTGCAACCTTTTCCTAATTGTCCATTTCCCTAGCAAGCAGTAGGATAATTGTGATTAGGTATTGATTGATTGGCTCCTAGAAAGTCTTGCTTTTATTTAAATCAGCTGTATATGTCAATATCAAACTCACATTGAACTTTACATGTAAACATTAGGCTTCTCCATAAAGCTGTCATGTCATCCAGTCTGATATGAGGCCCCTTTTTTTACTGCTATTTTATGGAAAATAAACTCTGCTGGCTAATAAATTAGATGGTACAGAATAGTTTTTACATTTTACGGAGCATAACAAAAAAAATCAGGATTTTATACAATTCTAAACATGATTTACAATAATATACACGCCTGCCAAGGGTTGAAAGCCTTTTATATAAATAGTTGATTGAAACATTAACACAATTTCCAAGATGTACTATACTTGCCATGCATAGAGAGCCTTTTATATAAATATGTTTCAGTGCATCAGACACCACAGGGAACAATAATTTCTTTTGGGATTCCTCAACTGCTGGGCAAGTCTTACATGCGATTAGTTATTTAGATTATGCCGGCCCTTGTTGAGCACTTTCAGCTTGTATATTTTTATTCTTTTTTTTCCACCAGTAACATTATTACACATTACATTGTGTGCACTGCTTAAATATGCTGTACGTTTTAGTTTATTTGCTCGCAGTCATTATCATATCGTTAGTTCATTATAACCATGATTATTAGGTAACCATAGCTGGGTATGGTGAAATCAGGTTAATGTCAGTGAAAATTAAAGAACAGATTTCAGTTTAGCAGTTATGGCTTGATTGAAAGATTGAAATTTGCCATCTACAATCTAAAGTGCTGCAACAGTGTAAACAGGACGTGTGACATCTCCTGACATGTCTGTTTCAGTTAAATACTTGTGTTCCCTGTAAAATAACAATTCTGGAGCATCTTCTCTTATAACTGCAATGTGCCGTTCCTCTGATATTCGTTCTAGACATTTATTACTGAATCTGTCACCTAGGTGTTCCAATTAGGGGTTGTAGAAATGCTCTGTGAACTGTACAGAGGACTCTATACTGGGAGGAGGAGATGGTGAACAAGTCCATCATGTACTATCAGTGGTGAATCCTGTGCTATTTATATTTATGTGGAACCTCTCACTGTAATCCTGCTTATGATGATAATGAGATGACTGCTGACATGATCTCTACAGAACAAGAAGTGTCAATCTCTTATGAGACTCAGTGGCAAGAGTGTAACGTTAAAGATTTCAGGAGGGGGGGGGGGTGTTTTGTTTTTTAAAAAGGGACATTATCAAATTAAAAAAATACCAAAAATAATTAAAAATTATGTTTAATAAAAAAAAAATATTTTAAACATTGTCATTGCTGATGAAGAGTTAAACTTGAACATCTAAAATATCTACATGCATCAAAAATAATGAATGTAGTTCACACAATATATACTGTGTACATGATGCAAAAAGACATGGTTAGTCAGCACGTCCACACAATGCTAATGTACAGGTGCATGGTGTAGTGGCTAAAATGTAAAAGCAGATGTTCAGCAGAATTGCAGCAGCATTCAGTAAGCAGACATAATAAATAGACATATCAATTATTTTAACTTACTCCAACATTAAGGCAACCTCATCAAATGGGATGTATATTAAACAGATTCGTCTCTTGAGGCACCAGGCATCCAATATAAAGATACAGCCAGGGGCATAATCAGAATTCCTAGAAACTAAAACAGTAGCACACGTATGGCTTGTAGCGGCATTTATCAGTTAGAATCTACACATTATTATTAGATAGCGGAAAGCCACTAAACTATTTTCTATAAAAAGTTACATTGTTTTTACACCTAGGTGGGCATCATGGACCTGTGGGACCAATAGCCACTGCAACAACCATGGTTGTGCCCATAGATTAAGCCGTACTCTGCTCTAATTAAGACACTCCACCACTTCTTTTTAAACCAGATTCCTTTTGGAGGCAAAACCCTAAGCAATGGGAATCTTTTGGTATAAGTCCCATCTATTGAGGTTAACTTGACATGGCAGATAGGCTTACAGTGTTTAATTAACAACTTCCTGACATTGGACATATTCATACGTCTAATGAGGAAAAGTGTTCCTGCAAATGGACGTATGAGTGTGTCCAAGACATTGTGCGGGCTCACAGGCCTGATCAGCGCATGTAAAAGGCTGTATGTTACAGGTGGCCTCATGTGTTATTAGCCGGTTGTTTAACCCCTTAGATGCCATGATTATCTAAGGAAAAGACAGAGGGAGCTCCCTCTGTCGCCATCGGCACCCTGCTGCATGATTGCGGGGTGTCAATGGCTTCCATGACAACCCAGAAGCCTAACAAAGCCATCCCCAGGCTGGTTATGTTGATTGCCAGTACTGCACTGTATTATACCAGCGATATAATGACATGGATAGGTAAAAGCTTTAAAAAGTTATTTTCACATAAAGTGACAGGTCAGATTTGAAAAATGGGTCCATGTCATAGAGGTCAATATTCAACTCAGAAATAAAGGAGATAGATCACAGATCTGCATATACTCTACTATATATTTTTTCCATTGCAAATGGACATAACTCAGGATTCCTTTAGCAAGCCACACAGCAGTGGAAGCGAGGAAGCTACCCCCTTTTTTATAGAGAGACCAGATAATGAGAAGTACAGTAATAAAAGTAGTGTTTACGATATAACTTTTAGTAAGTCTTATGATAATAATGTTACACCCCAGCTGAAGTAGTATTTTAGGTAGAATTAATGTAATCTATGTTACTGAGCTTGTGACAAATGTTTGGATAGTGTGTCCTTTGTTTGTATCAGTCAATTACAGGAAAGAGCATAAATGACTAAATCACTCTGGCCTTGGTAATTATTGCCTAAATGATAGCTCTTGATATGCCAGATGAGAGAATAGGACCTTTTCACTAGAAGTTATCTCTTTCCTCCCTGGAGACTGCCCTTTCCTTTTCATGCTATGAGATGAAAGGCAGTGTAAATCATGCACACCCTCATAGAGAAATCAAACAAGACACAGATACCACTTTCATCAATGTGATGGTTGGGACGGACTGAAATAAGTAGGCTGTATAGGACTAAATCATTTTGTTTGTAGTGGTTCTTTATCACCAGAACTTTTGTTTGGTTATGTGAGATAGTTCTCTTTCTTTTGGAGGAGTGTTACCAGGGCATAGTATTAAGCCTAGATTAAGTAACAAGGCTTACTGTATACAGAAACTAATGTACAGTGAAATGATAATGAATGTTAACAATTACTGTATTCCATTCAGAATCACAAGACGAATTCTGTAAAAATGATGTTAGAAGAGTTGGAACAAATTTTACCGATCTATGTACAATTGTGACATTAACTAGTGTAAGTTGATTGTTTACTTCTGAGAGGCGCGTCATGACATAGTAATTATGTACTACTACTACTACATATCTTACAATGTATTTTCTTTACCATGCAAGTTATACAATGTATTGCTGTACTCCGGTTCAGCTGCTGCATTTAAAAATGTGTACTGACAAAAACTGAAGTAGCATATAGAGTATCATTTAATGTGGTAACCCCTGTTATGTATTTATAACGAGAGTACAGTATATTCCAGGACTGTGTTGTCCTGAAAATGGTAACTAACTGCATTAAAATTGTCCCCATGTTCAAGTTAAAAAATGATTGCTTGTAACCAGAGCCGTTCCTAGGCTAAATTGCACTCAGGATGGGGTGAAGAAATTTCTCTCCTTCCTCCCCCCATTAACATGTTGTGTCACGCTGCGACATATTGCATCACTATTTACAAGTGCTTGAATATACAAAAAACTGCTTAATAGTGGTCATACATTTACCAAATAATACTGCTACACAAAAACAGAATCCCAAGGCTTATGTTACCAATAATTTCACTAAGACCAAATTCCACCACACCATGACCAAATATCACCACCACACAGTAGCTGAATAATGCCACCACATATCACCACTGACTGCATAGTGACTGAATTATACCCCCACATATCATCATCACATAGTGGATGAATAATACCGCAACATCAAGAACACATATTACTACAACATAATTTTTGAATAATACCACAGCACCATAACCATATATCACCACCACATAGTGACTGCTTAATACACCATACCATTACAGAATATAAACCATTATACTACGAACAACATTACCGTCATACAGTGATCATTCAGTGGTAGATACCAGTTGTACACAGGTGCTCTGCACACATATAATTTATTACAGTAAAGTCACATCCAGGGACTCACAGGAGATATCTTTTCTGCTGAGTTGTTCTTTTCTCAGATGAGTTGTTCTCTTCCTCTTTTTTTCTCCATCCAGCCCAGACCCCCATGACAGCTTCTCCCAACTTCTCTTTACTGTAGAATTTACCACACAAACATCTTTTCCATCACTCCCCTACAAATTTCTGCCTCTGTACAAACTCCCCATCCATAGTGCCCCAAATGGTAATTCGGTCTCTAACAGTAAAAGTGCACCCAAATGGCTATAGGGTAACCTTTAGTCTTGTTTTGTGTCCTCATATAGGAGGTAATTAAATCCCCCAATATAATATGTAGATAGACCCCAAACTAGGTAGATAGATAGATAAACCCCCTGAGAATAGGAAGTCCTCATTTAAGTAGGTGTATAGACCCCGTTAGATAGATTTATAGGTTCCACAATAGGTAGGTATTTAGGTCCTCCATTAAGTAGATAGGAAGTTATATAGGTCTCCCCCTATTAAGTAGGAATATAGGTCTTTAGTCTGTACTTATTTAGACCCCCTGTAGGTAGGTGAGCCCATGTAGATAAGTAGGAATATAGATCCCTGTAGCCAAGTATATAGGCCTCCTATAGGTAGGTAAATATGTATGTCGGCCTCCTGTATTTAGGTTGGTATATAACCCTTGTAGGTAGGTATATTAACCCCCAGTTGGTAGTTATAGAGGCTCACCAGTAGTTATGTATATAGGCCCACTGTAGATAGATATATAAGCCCATTGTAGGTAGATATATAGGCCACATGTAGTTAGGTATATGCCCTCTGTAGGCATATATAGCCCCCTTGTAGGTAGGTAGATATATCCCCCCTGTAGGCTGATATAACCCCTTATAGGTAAATATAGCCTTCCTGTAGGTAGATATAGCCCCACTGTTGGTAAATATGGCCCCCCTGTAGGTAGGTATGTCATTGCCGACATCAAAAGAACAAAGTGGTCATAGTATTGTGACTTGACTACGTATCTATAAATGTGATTCAGAAATGCACAGAACATGTTAACAGATGAATAGTAATATCGGCCTAGTGCCCACAGAGAACATTACACTTGTAGTACAGACATATTTAGGTAAAAAGATTTAGTATGACATTTGCATTGGTATTGTGTATTTATTATTCAATTTTTATTGATGGAGGTTAACTTTTAACTTTAATTATATGAGATATCTTTGTCAATTCATTCAAAATTTAGTTTTACAAGACGTGGCTTGATGTGATTAACCAATTGTGCAGTCTACTTTAATTACCCTGCTTCCCACAATTAAGATGAATTGACGATAATGACACAAGCAGGCTCTTGTGTTATAAATTACTTTTACTTGAACTATTTACACAATATGGTAACAAGAAGTACATTTTTTTTGTTTTTACAAGGTGCATTTGTAAGCAATTTCTACCAATGGAACAAAATCTTAAAAATATATCAAAGGGACACTTCTAGGCTAGATGGTGAAAAAAATCCAAAGAGATAATCTAAAAATTATTGTAGTACATGCGTCAGTATTGCTACCTTTATTTGTATTTTCTTAAAAGTTTGCATTCACAGTTTTTCTCGAGTAGACTGAATACCTATCAAAGTTTTAGGTTGTCCATTTCATATTTCCAGATCTGCCCACAAAGTTGCTCTTATACCATCACGACAATAAAAATGTAATTATTGTCTGGATCTAAGTTTGTTATTGATGAAGAACTTTGTGTAGTCAGATTTCTATAGAACTCTAACTTTCAAGTGCTACAAAACAAAATGTCTTTTAATTTCATATCACAGTGTAGCTATCAAACACTGAACTGCCTACCATCACACATGTATAGCATCTGCCTACACTAGAGGTTGCTGGCTGCCTTCACCACTTTGCCATTAAACTCTGATATTTTTTAATTCCACTTTCACTTAGCTCCTTTAGGTTAAGCTCACACGGCATAATTGCGGGGTGTAAGTATGGGAGCTCGCGCGATGCGGGGGAGGGGGGGGGGCGGCCCCGTAGACTGTCATTACTCGCGGCACGTAAGCTCTATGAGTAAATGACATGTCACTTATGTCCCCCCGCACCGTATTGTACGAGCGGGGTGAGGAGGCGTCATCCATAGTTCTCTATGAGAACTGTGGATTACCGTAATTATCGGGACTCATTTCGCCCCATATTGAGCGCAGTACGCCGCGAAATACGGGGCGAAATACGTCCCAATTTAAGCCGTGTGAACATAGCCTTAGTGTTTCCTACTTCCAGGATTTTATAATTTTACTGTATGCATAGCATTTTACTACTGTAATAAGTGGGTACATTTTGATAAGAGACACTTTATCGGATATCATACAAGTTGAATAAAGTATGTGCTGATAGAGTTAATAGATATGGCAGCATAGTGGTTTGATAACAATATGATGTGTTAAACCATCTGCATAGCATTTCAATATTATGCTTGCGAGAGTATCCTTAGGGATCTCTGTTTTTCTTTCATTACCTTCTTGTGAAGTCCACTTTTGTTTGTGTCTCCGATAAGTAGGGTTGGTTTTTAGACCAATGATAAGTACAGCGCTTTATACATAGCAAGAAATAAATAATATTTAGGAGTATGAAAAGTTTGGTCTGCCAATGTCTGGAGCAGATTACTTTTAAAAAGAAAAATGTTGCTTATTTGTTAATATAATGTTTTTCTTTTTTAGGAAGAACAAGGAATTTCCTGTGAGTTACTGGACGATGACTATCTTAAATGTAGTGTGGGATTTCCATTTATGAGGTCACGGTCTAAGGTAAGGCTGCTTAAAATCAGTGGTTAGATTATGCCAACTGCTATATTTTATAGATAAATGTAAGCAATCACTTACATTTTGTTTTAACTATTATATTTAGCTGTTTTGCTATCACTAAGGGTGCAGATGTATGCATTCGTCTCGGAACATTAAATAATTAATGTTACACTACATATATGTTCAAGATATCTTCAGCAGCCCTCTGCATTCATAAATCTGCAGCACTTGGGGTGGATATTGTGGCGGATTTATTGTAGCGTGAAATCCATATAAATGTTTTTGGAACGCACTGGTCATAAAGTGCACTGTACTAAAGGCGCAAACTACTGTGTCCTTAAAAGGTTAATGGAGTTATCCACCAAAATAAAAACTTATTTTATGGTGTATAAATTGTAATGAAATTCAGATCTTCCGGCACTTTTACATTTTAGACCCACTATCCTAATCCCAGCAGCTCTACTTAAGCACTGGTTCCAAAACAGGAAGTGACCTTTCCCCACTCTCTCTGATGGAGGCTTGCTGGAAGAAGGCTGAGAGCCATCCTCTCTTCTGTCACTAAGCCACCCCCCACGGTTAGTTTATCGATGAACAGAGGTAGGTACTCAGCCCCCCTCCTGAACATTTTAACAATGATGGATGGTTGAGATCAATTTAAGTGTCATGACTAATGCAGAAATGGTACTGTTGGGAAAAGGAGAATATATCTCAAATATAAAGGTGCACAAAATTTCAACTATAAAGTATATTAGTATGTTACATTACATGACATTTCATAATACAATAAAACATATTTTATATAGCTTGTTGATACATTATCATTATGTCATATTACCAAGGCTTATATATTATTTATGAGCCATACGAAGACCATGCCCATAACTTTCTCACATTCAAGCTCACATTCAGTAGCCAAAATTTATATCACAATCTGAAGTTTTGTTAAAATGACAAAATGTTTACTTTACATTTATGGTTATCTCCAATACAACGCCTATCCATTTTCGAAGGCTATGGTATGGTCACATTTATTTTACATGTGAGACAAAGCTAGTGTCTTGCTCAGGGCAACTATCATAGGCAGTGCAACTGGCCAGGGTCTAGATAAATAAGTCCAGAAAGAACCCCAACCTCACATTCAAGCTTTTTCCTTATTAACTAATAGCCGTCATATTAAACCAGTTTAATGGTCATATTCTTGATGTGGCCCACCTTGATATTAATGTTCAAGAATGAAGCTTATTTATTGTATATTAAACAGCACTAGCCCCATGTAGTCTTCTATTTCCCCATTTTACAGGGACCCACTACATAATTGGTATGGCTCCCACAGATCCATTATGCAATGTGTGTGGAAATGGTTTACAACAGTCCTTTGCTGAAAAAGGATTACGGTATGTAATCCTTCCAAAATGTCTACCAAAAGGAAGCAACAAGGTCCATACATGACTAGTGTTGGTAGACAGTACCAGGGCTGCCATCAGTAGCATCAGTCAGGGTTGTTATGAGTAAGTCAGTATATATTCTTCAAGTATGTAGCTAAGGCATGGTTATTAAGAACAGTGATCAAGCCTTAGGTTTCAGTGTTGAGAAGTCAGAAAACTTTACGATAATCAGCAACTCAGTGGTATTAGGGTTATGATTATCCTTTTTCAGACAACATAATTTTCTAGTATATTTGCTTAGATTATTGTATGGGCATGTTCTACAGCATATTTAATAACTCGTGTAACATCAAGTGGCATTGATTTGCTTTATGATATAATTTTACTACCTCTTATGATCACAACAGTTTGGTTTCTATGGCTTGTATCTTGATATAGTCTGGAACGCATTAGTCACTTCACTGTGACAATCACACCAAATAAAGGCTCACTCTGTGTGTTATATTGTTTAAAGTTGGATTTATTCTTAACCACAATCATCTTGTGCTTTCCCTTTACTGAATATGGGACAGGCTACTTATTTTTGATTATCACAGATTTATAAATGTATTTCTGCCAGTTTTCTGGCATGAATACACCAGGGGAAAAACAATGTTTGGGCTGGAAATCATATTTATTAGGCCCCTGTCTCTTTATTTCCAATGTGTAAATAGATAGTAAAATTAGACAGAAATTAAAGAGGATCTGTAATGTCTTCTAACATGTCTTTTTTAGTAAATTCTGGTGTTTCGGTAGACCTAACAAAATAACAATCGTGGAAGAAATCTTCTTATAATATTTTGGATGATTCCACTGTTTTCTTCACAGAATTTATGAATAAATTGACCACTGGTCAAAGGGGTGTGTCTTTACTCACTCCCTCTGTTGGTATTGATTGGACAGTACTAGAGTGTTACACACTACTAACTGTTAACATTCAGTTGTCAATTTATCAGTTTTTAGGAGGGGTAACCAAGGAACTACAATTTTGTACGGAAAGATGAAAGAAAATATAGTTTTTTTATGGGGAATATAACTATTTACATTCACTATTGACTATTGTATACCATATAAGACTAATCATCTTTTGTGTGAAATTAAGATTTCATTTTGTGCAATATTTCTGTAGTTCAGTTCTAAATTCATACTTGTTGTCCATTCCCAAATAGCTAATATCTGCATGCACAAAATGATTCTCAAGATAAACTCTTTTAACTGAGAATAGAAACACATACGATAATGATGATACACTATGATTACAGCATTTTTATTTTCACTTTTTAAATCCCAAAGCTAGACCTCCCAGCTGTTTACTGGGACGCTGGTGGTTAAACAGATGGAAAATGATCATTTTCTTTCTTTCATAATTTGCCTAGCTTTGGCAGCTGAAAAAGTCATTATTTAAGAAGTTTCCCATTGGGTTCATAAGGAGGGCTCCACTTCTGATCTACCTAATGTTTTGGATTCATTTTCAAAGTAATAGTACTGGAATGTTTTCTAGTATTTTATATTCACTATATAGTTGTCACGGTTCGCCACGCCAGAGAGCGGAATCTAAGTAGGTCCTGGTATTCACCAGAGTCCGCCGTAAAACGGGATGGACTTGCTGCGGCGGGAGTCTACCATGTCGCTACCCCTGCCGTGACTTGCTTGCGGTGGCAGCCGAGGTATAGCATGGTACAGAATCGTCAGGCAGGCTCGTAGTCGGGGACAGGCAATAAGGTCAGGACAGGCGGCAAAGGTTCGTGGTTGAGGGACGGAGGCAAGAAGGTATGGTACATGGTAATCAGGACAAGACTCAAGGAACGCTTTCTCAGTAGGCGGTAAGGCACTAAAGTTTGGCAGGGTAATCAGGAAGAGGCAGGCTTAAATAGGGGCAGCGACCGGCAATAGCGAATTACCAGTGCGCTGGCCCTTTAAATTTAAAGAGGTTTTGCCACGATGTAATGTTGACGTGGGATCCTCCAAAATGGGTATTTAATCACTTTTCTAAATATATATGATTAAAAAAATTGCAGCCTGAGATAGCTACAGGCTGCCTTACCTTCCCTTAGTTACTTAAAAGCTTGCATTAGATACGACCAGGCAGAGTGACAGGCGCTGAACTGGCCGGGCTTGCGCAGAGCACACTTGCGTGAAGGAGCTTCCAAGGGGATGTGGAGAAATATGTTGTCTTTTGTATTCAGAATTCACTAGTTGTAGTGGGATTATTTGAGTAGATCCCTGCTTTATCTGATGATAGGGAACATGAACGAACTTTAGAGGGGCTGTGGAGAAAGGTGTTGTCTTTTGTATACAGAATCCACTTGTTGTAGTGTGATTATTTGAGTGAACATTGCACACGATCCCTTATGCATGGCTTTGTGCTCTGACCGTCTCTCTCTCTCAGCTCAGCTTTGTTTACTTTTGCTTCTTAGCAGATAAGGCACTTCTTGGCAAATCCCCTCTAACACTGCCGATGGTAAGTGTTCCGGGGGACAGGCAGGGGAACGAGCGCGCCCGCGACCTGACATGCGGGTCGCGGCGCCGCTCGGCAGCGGGGCATGGATGCGCCCGGGACGAGGGTCGCAGGGGCATCCATGACAATAATAAAAGTTACAAATGGAGATAAAATGAGAAAGCACTTCATTCACACAACGAATATTTCACGTCGAAGTCCATCTGGATTCCGACTTGAAATACTCGTCTGAAACCGAAAGTAAACCATTCCCATTGACCTCAGTAGAAAATATGTGTTGTAGTTCATACAACGCATATTTTCGGTGGTATTTTTTTGCCGTTAAAAACTAAGAACATGTTAATTCTTTGATCGTATTCCACATGGAAAATATACTACTAATGTCAATGGGGATGGTTAAAATCTTAGTGTAAAATGTGCCCAAAACATTTGTATGTGGTTTTATCCCCTTAATGACGTTTTTTTTTTGGCTGACACATTATTTTTTCCCCCTCACATTCCAAAAGCCATAACTTCTGCTGCAGTGCCACTTTCTGCGACTAATAACTTTTTTGTACTCAACTTATAGAAATGACCTTTTTGAAGTGTACTTTTTAATGGTACCATTTTGGGATAGATACGACTTTGTCATCACTTTTATTCCAATTTCTCGGGGACCTGAAATGAGCAAAAAAAACGCAATTTTGGCGTTTGGAATTTTTTTTCTTCTACAGTGTTCAACATATAGGATAAATTATGTTATATTTTAATAGCTCTAACACAGCGATACCAATTATGTTTAACCTTTATTTCAACATTGAGTCCCCCTAGGGTGCTTTACCACTAAGGGGCGCAATCGTTTAAACAGTCTATTGGATTCTATAAACAATTCAATATGATGTAGAAAGATGGAGGTTTTACTACTTCCTGCCCCAGGCAGGAAGTAATAAAACAAAAAACATGGCGGCCATGTAAACCTATCGGAGCCCCACGATCACCACGACATCTACTAGGTTAAACAGCACTGAAGGGAGCCAGCTCCTTTCAGTGCTGTTATCGACGGGTGTCAGCTGAAACTAGCAGCCGGTACCTGCCACCTGTGCAGCGGGATCGCAGCGGGATCCTGCTACAAAGCCATTTACCGACACTGGGAAGTAAGTTTACGTCCAGTGTCATTAAGGGGTTAAGGCGGATTCGCATTTCAAACCACTTAGAAATAAATGGGACTTGTTTCAGACTGTAAACCTCAAGTTAAAAAAAACAACCCTAAATCCAAATGCAATAAACTGAGAACCGTGTCATCTGATGTGGTTTCCAATGGCGGAATCCAACTAATGAATTTTACTCGTCGTGTGGACATACCCTAATAAGTAAATGTAATCTAAAAGGCAAAAAAGGCCTTAAATCTTTCAAGTTGTTTGTACTTATGTTACTTTTTTCCCCACTAGCTATCCCTAAATTTATGATGTTCAAACGCAATATTATAGTCAATATTCTAAAGGACTATTTTTAGCCACAGGAATAATTTTATACAAATCCATCTCTTGGTTAACTCCGACATGACAGTAATACATATATTAGTCAGTGTACAGCTTGTAAAATGTGTAAATTTGGTATGCCTTTAAAATAACTTAACACACAACTATTAATGCCTAAACCACTGGCAACAAAAGTGAGTATACCACTAAGTGAAAATGGACAAATTGTGCCTATGGAGTCAATATTTTGTATGGCTACAATTATTTTCCAGCACTGCCTTTACTCTCTTGGGCATGGAGTTCAGTAGAGCTTCACAGGTTGCAGTCCATGGATTCCTCTTCCACTCCTCCATGACAACATCACAGAGCTGATAGAATTTAGTGACCTTGTGTTCCTCCACCTTGCATATAAGGATGCCTTACAGATGCTCAATAGGGTTTAGGACTGGAGACATGCTTGCCCGGTCCAGAACCTTTACCCTTATTTTCTTTAGCAAGGCAGTGGTCATCTTGGAGGTGTGTTTGGGGTTGTTATCATGTTGGAACACTGGCCTGTGGCCCCGTTTTCAAAGGGAGGACATCAATATGTCACAGTACATGCTAGCATTCATGGTTCCCTCAGTGAACTTTACCCCCCCCCCCCTCCCACCCCCAGCCGGCAGCATTCATGCAGCTCCAAACCATGACACTCCTACAATAATCCTTGACTGTAGGTAAGACACACTTGTCTTTGTACTTCTCACCTGGTTGCTGCCATACATGCTTGATACCATCTGAACCAAATCAGTTTATCTTGGTCTCATCAAACCATAGGACATGTTTTCAGTATTCCATGTCCTTAGTCTGCTTGTCCTCAGAAAACCATTTGTGGGGTTTCATGTGCATCATCTTTAGAAGAGGCTACCTTCTGAGATGACAGCCATAGAGCCCAGTTTGATGTAGTGTGCGGTGTATGATCTGAACACTAACAGGCTGACCCCCACCTCTGTAACCTCTGCAGCAATGCTGGCAACACTCATACTTCTATTTTGAAAAGACAATCTGAGTATGTGCACTCCGCTTCTTTGGTTGACCATGGTGAGGCCTGTTCTGAGTGGATCCTGTCTTGTTAAACTGCTGTATGGTCTTGGTCACCGTGTTGCAGCTCAGTTTCAGGGTGTTGGCAATCTACAGTATTTATAGCCTAGACCATCCTGATGTAGAGCAACAATACTTGTTTTCAGATCCTCACAGTTCTTTGCCATGAGGTGCCATGTTGAACTTCCAGTAATCAGAGAGAGTGTGAGAGCAATAACACCAAATTTAACCCACATACTCCCCATTCACACCTGAGACCTTGTAACATTAATAAGTTACATGCCATTGTGAAGGAAAAATGGCAAATTGGGCACAATTTGTCCATTTCCACCAAGGGGTGTACTCACTTGTGTTGCCAGCGGTTTTGGCTGTATGTTGAGTTATTTTGAGGTCACACCAAATTTACACTATTATGCAAGCTGTACACTGACTACTTTATTTTGTATCAAGGTGTCATATCATCAGTGTTGTACAATGAAAAGAAGTAATACAATATTTGCAAAAATGTGAGAGGTATACTCACTTTTGTGAGTCACTGTGTATATTTATATACACACTACTGTTCAAAAGTTTGGGTTCACCCAGACAATTTTGTGTTTTCCCTGAAAACTCTTTACTTTTTATTTATCAAGTGAGTTGCAAAATGAATAGAAATATAGTCCAGACATTGACAAGGTTAGAAATAATGATTTTTATTTGAAATAATAATTTTCTACTTCAAACTTTGCTTCCGTCAAAGAATGCTCCCTTTTGGGCAGCAATTACAGCATTGCAACTTTTGGCATTCTAGCTGTTAATTTGCTGAGGTAATCTGGAGAAATTTCAGCCCATGCTTTCAGAAGCCCCTCCCACAAGTCAGATTGGCTTGATGGGCACTTTTTGCGTACCATATGGTAAAGCTGCTCCCACAACAGCTCAATGAGGTTGAGATCTGGTGACTGCGCTGACCACTCCATTGCAGATAGAATACCAGCTGCCTCCTTCTTCCCTAAATAGTTCATGCATAGTTTGGAGGTGTGTTTTGGGTCATTGTTCTGTTGCAGGATGAAATTGGCTCCAATCAAGCGCTGTCCACAGGGTATGGCATTGCAAAATGGAGTGATAGCCTTCCTTATTCAAAATCCCTTTTACCTTGTACAAATCTCCCAAGTTACCAGCACCAAAGCAACCCCAGACCATCACATTACCTCTACCAGCACTAAAGCCACCCCAGACCATCACATTACCTCCACCATGCTTGACAGATGGCGTAAGGCACTCTTCCAGCATCTTTTCAGTTGTTCTGCATCTCACAAATGTTCTTCGGTGTGATCCAAACACCTCAAACTTCGATTTGTCTGTCCATAACACTTTTTTCCCATCTTCCTGTGTCTGATATCTGTGTTCTTTAGCCCATATTAATCTTTTCCTTTTATTAGCCAGTCTCAGATGTGCCTTTTTCTTTGCCAATCTGCCCTGAAGGCCAGCATCCCTCTTCACTGTAGATGTTAACACTTGCGATTTGCGGGTACTATTTAATGAAGCTGTCAGTTGAGGACCTGTGAGGCGTCGATTTTTCAAACTAGAGACTCTAATGTACTTGTCTTGTTGCTCAGTTGTGCATCGGGGCCTCTAACTTCTCATTCTACTCTGGTTAGAGCCTGTTTGTGTTCTCCTCTGTAGAGAGTAGTACACACCGTTGTAGGAAATCTTCAGTTTCTTAGCAATTTTTTGCGTGGAATAGCCTTCATTTCTCAGCACAAGAATGACTGTCAGTTTCACATGAAAAATTCCTTTTTCCCCGGCCCTTTACGATTTTTAATCGAACCAACAAA
>JAODAL010019120.1:0-72890 GCA_025379985.1 Phyllomedusa bahiana
TGCACCAACCAGGCACCTGAGGACCCTCATTGCGATTCCATAGAAACAGTGATCAAAGCTGCCCCCGCCCCGGCCTGCACAAGGCAATGGCTCGGGGGCATAGAAAGGGGGGATCAACAAAAAAAAATAAAAAATCCCCCCCAAAGGGCCCTTTGTCCCCCCTAAAAAGGGGGGGGCAGAATATGTAAAATAAAAATAAAAGGCCCCCAAAAACAGGGCTTTTTTAAAAACGTAAAAAAAAAAGGGAATTTCCGATGTAAATACTTTTTAAATAAAATTTGAAAATAAATTCAAATAAGGGGCCCACTAAGTGTGGCCCGAAAATTTAAAAACCTGTTTCCCCCCAAAATGGATTTCACCATTTTCCCAATCATTGTAGGGGGGGTGAATCCGCCCGGTAAATAAATTAATTTTTTTTGTTTTTTTTGGAGTGTTCCCCGTCTAAATTCCGCGGCGGCAATCCCGGAAGGGAAAACAAACCGTCGTGTAAACAAACAAGCCGTTTTTCCTTTTGAAAAAAAAAGAAAAAAACCCGGGTACTTTATTTCGGAGGGTTTTGGCCGAGGGTTTTGATAAATCGCCAATCCGCGGAAATACTGGCGAAAAAAAGGGCCGTGTGAACGAGGCCAAAAAACACATAAAAAAAATAGAAATTGCATAAAAAACCCCCTAAAACCCCCAAACCCAAAACTTTTAACTTTTTTAACTTTTCCCCCAATGACCAGGGGCCGCCGATAGGGCGGGAAAACAACTAGTACGCTCTCCCGGGGCCCGGGGATCTTGAAGCCAGGGGGGGGGGGGGGGGGGGACCGCCCCCCGGGTGGGCCCTCCCCCCCTTGTTCATTTATCTCCTCTTAAATTGTAAGCGAGGGCGCTTAAAAATTAAATGAAGGGCGGGGCAAGAAGTTTGTTCCTCCCGCCCTGCCATAAACATCCCTCTGCAGGCGGCGCGCGGAAGTAAATTTCATCCCCCCGCCGCCTGTCGAGCTTCCTGTTCTCAGCCCCAATCCTAAAGCAGCAGGCCATGGAGGCTTCTGGGAGGTAACTGGAGACCGCCGGGAGCGCGCAAGTAAGATAAATACCCTAGCAGGGCCCTGGAGGGCGGGCACTAGACCTACAGGGCCCTGGGGGGATGGACTATACCTACAAGGGACCTCTGATACTGGGAGGGGGGAGATATATACCTACAGTGGGCCGCTGGGGAGAAACTATACACTACAGGGGCCCTTGGTGGGGATGATCGTGGGGGTTCGGAAGGGGGGTGGGATGGGCGGTCGGAGGTGACTTGTGGGGGCAGGGGGGGGGGGGGTGGGGGGGTGGTTCGATTTAGGTGTGTGACCCATAGGGGGTTAAACATACTACAGGAGAGCCCGCTGGGGAGAAACGTATACTACTTAAGGGTCCCATAGGGGGGGAGAAACTATACCCTACAGGCGCCTTATGAGTGGAGAAACCTATACCTACCAGGGACCTGGGGGGAGAGCAAACACTCATACCGTAACAGGGGCGCCTGGGATGGGGGGAAGAAACTATAACTACAGGGCCCTAGGGGGGAGAAACATACCTACAGAGGCTCCGGGGGGAGGGTGGATATACCTATAAGAGGGCCCTGGGGTGGAAAACTCTACAATAGGAGGCCCTGATAACTGGTGGGGCGAGAAACCAATACCTACAGGGGCCTGATTACTGGGGGAGGAAGCTATACCTACAGGGGCACTGAAACAGGGGGTAGGGAAAGCTATACTCTACAGGGGCCCTATACTGCGGGGGGGGCAAGCTATACCTACAGGAACCCGATATTTCTGGGGAGGGGGAAAGCTATACCATACAGGGGCTCAGATAATGGGGGAGGGAAGCTAATACCTACATGGATGCCCTGAACTAGGGTGTACTATACCTACAGAAGGGGCCACTGAAACTAGGGAAGGGAGGGTAGCTATAACCAACAGAGGCCCTGATACTGGGAGGGATCCAGGACTAATACCTACAGGGGGCCCTGATACTGATAGAAGAGGAATGCTATACCAGAACAAGGGCCCTGATACTGGGGGATACGCTATTACCTACAGAATGCCCTGACAACTGGGGTAGGAACCTATAACCAACAAGGGGCCCCAGATACTGGGGGACTTACACACAGCGAAGGGCCCAGATACAGGTGCTAGGGAAGCTAACACTACAGGACTGGGGTGTAAACTATTTGATCTACCCAGGGGGCCCCAATGAGCTGGGGGAACTACATGCCTACAGCGGAGACAAAACTGCCTACAAGGGGGGCCCTAAAATCACATCGAGGACCTATACTGCCCTGCCGGCGGCCTATAATACTTCCATTGGGGGACTATGTCTGCCTACAAGGGGGAACCTAATCAACAGAGGGCCCTATTCTAACCGTACTAGGGAGAGGCTAAAGCTACAGGGCCCACCAATGTACCTACATGGAACAACCTAAGCTACCCGCCCCGTATGGCAAGGACCTGAAGCTATCGCCTATAGTCTCCCCAAGGCTTACCTAGCCTACTGCCAGCGGAGCCTATGCCGGTTGTACCTGTATAGCCGACTGAGTGAAAAACTACACTTACCCATAATTACCAGGAGGGTAATTCTTACCATTTTGGGCCATTATAAATCGGGGAGTCTAGTAAATGGGGAGGGGGCAACTCAGGTTAGGAAAATAATATAAAAACAAAAGTGAGGAGTTCTCAGTTTGTGTTGCTAAATTCTACAGGAGAAGATGGTGGACAGGCGCGAGAGACATCAATGGGAGAAACTAGGATTGAGATAGAGAAGAAAAGGAAATAACGCGCCCTCAAACAAACTCACCTGTGGCCCTAAATGTAAGTAAACATAATTGCAAAAGCACACTGAGTACCTGGTATCAACCACTATCATGGTCACTGTAAAGGAGGAAATAATGGTTTATTGGTGTGATGGTTATATATCACTATCATACGGCGGTATTCATCAGTATAGTAAATTGTTGGTGAGCTATGTTAAGATGATGTGCCAGAGATTAAATAGGTGCTTAGTATATATTTTTTGATGATTTGAGATATTGTATTGGAAAACAGGAAAGTATGTCAAAAAACTTTAAGGAGTGTGCTAGTCAGTAATATGGTAGCGATATGGTATGGTCAGTAATATTTAGAATATCTATATTGTTGCTTGGCAATATTGGCCTGGGTATACTGGCTTTGCCAGTAACATTGTAGTGGTGACATGTGGAGGTATTTGCTGGACCTTGTATAACCCAGCAAGAACTAAATCCAAAAACAATGGCACAATTGCATTTTTTTTTTCTTGTGATCCCAAAAACAATTTTTTATTTTTATGGGGTGGTGATGGTTGTGAGTTGGAGGATGAGTGGGGCTGTGTCGGGACGGCCGGGAAGGGGGAGGAGCCGGGGTTGGGTCAGCCAGGGGAGAGATGGGGGGCCCAGACGCTCCAGCTTTATGGGGCGCCAAAATTTCTGATGACGGCCCTGCCAATGACTAATATGAAATCAACCATGATTGAAAAATAAATAACACAAATACAAAACCTATTTTAGTTCCACTTTAGCCGTTAACATCTGGATACATGAAAAAGCTCCACTTAAATACCACAATCCTGTTTGCTCTGTACTTCTAAGAGAGTGTAAATTCAACAAAACTGACATCCAAATCCTATTAAAATCCCGAAACATCAATATCCCAAACATTAACACCTTAAAGAGTACCTATCACCAAATGTTTTACATTTGCTATGAAAGGCAAATGTAAAAATAATAAACTTTTCCAATATAACACATTAAAAAAGTCGGACACATAACTGTTTAAAAGCTCTCCTCAGGTCTCCAGAGCTGTATGTACACGTGCCGACTTCAGCTCCAAGTCGCCTCCAGGGAATCACATAGGCTTCCCAGCATCCCTTGCGCCCATTATTTCACATGCAATGCACGATGGGAGACTCAGTCCTCCCGATTCTGAGCTCCAAGCCCTATTGCTTGTTACTGTGAGCGCTTGCTCCTTCAGCGCTGCACGGGGAGAGAGATGCAGCAGCCGTCAGTTTTTTTATCAAAAAATAATAGTTTAGGAAAATTAAATAGGTATTGTTAGAGCGTATTGAGTGTAGGCATATACCACCGTCGTATTTCCCTGCCCGCGAAAAACACATGTTAAAAGGTTCGTCAGTACCCTTCACTAAACACCCGGCGCTGCAACAAGGTTTCTACTCGCCCAGCACTGTATAGCTCACGCTGCCACTGCTAAAAGGGGATATAATAAATTATTGAAAAATATACTTTAAGTTCATTATTTTTGGTAAACCTCTGGCTGTCATCCCTAAAAAGAAACAGAAAAGCAGTGGGGGGCTATAAAAGGTGTCGGATGTTCCCCCCCTGTCTTTGCTTTATATACACCAGGAGGGTTTATCAGAATATAATAGGGTTTAAAAATAGTATATTTTTTTTCAACAATGCATTATTCCCCATTATCACCAAAGTTGCGGTGAGCCATTTAGTGCTGCACTGACAGAAACAAAAGATGCGGGGCCACAACTTTGATTATGAATAGGTTTTGCGTTTTTTTGACAAAGTTGAAATCGGCAAGGTTTTTATGGTGATCGGGAAAATTTTTAGATATGCGAAAATTAAGGTTAAAATCTGTGCTCATCATTAAGAACGCCCTTTTTCGGCGCTTCCTGAATTTTTGGCGGCCAGCAAAAAAAGATTCAGAATAAGCGGGGGAGAGTGTGTGCGACTCATGACGGGATATGTATGGTTGCGATTGGCTGGGAAAATCACATGACCTCGTTTTAAATAAACAGCGTTTCCTGTTTCAGCCTCAGTGTCTCTCAGCGTCTCATAGGGATTGGGACCTGCGCTATCCCTGTGGCCAAACAGCTCAGCGAAATTAGTCTATTTCTGCACGGGAGAAACCTTCTATTATTAGCTGTGATCCTTCCAATTTAGTTAGATTAGAGATTTGAAGATTTTTATGTAGTTAGCTGAGAAATTTAAAAGCAGCATCACCGCTGTAAATTCACGGCGCGGGTGGGAGCGGGGGGGAGGGGGGGGCTGCGAAACACAGACAAGGCTCTATCTATAAAGAACACTGGATAAAGTTCACCAAGACTTAGTGTAGACAGGGTAGTGGAATATCTTTATTATTAACAGTTTGCTATTGAAATATTTCCTGGATATGGGCAGCCTGAACTTATATTGGATAAACATCATTTCTAGTAACTGCAGGTCTCTTTGTTAGCTGCAAAACTCCACTTTTAATCAGTTACATTTCAGATAGGTGTTCATTTTCAATTTTACCCATTACACTGTGACTGTTGATATATCCACCTTGCAGTTAAATTACAATCCAGCAATCTTGTAGTCAGCACAGGTTGTTTGTTGTCAAAAAAAACAGTGTATCATACGAAAACATCACGTTTACGTGTTTTTTGACTTTTGCGCACCAGCATTGTTCATTGATGCAGCATCCACGTAAATCTAAAACAGCAATTCTATATTCACCACAGGTGAATTGAAAGGTGCAAAAAATACCGTTATTTTAAACCCAAAACTTTAACAATTACGTGTCTTTTGACTTTTGCGCACCCAGCATTGTTCATTGACAAAAGCATCTACGTAAATCTTAAAACAGCAATTCTATATTCCCACAGGTGAATTGAAAGGTGCAAAAATATCGTTTATTATAAGAAAACATAACAGTTACTTTGTTTTTTGACTTTTGCGCCCCCAGCATTGTTCATTGAGCAGAATCTACGTAAATCTTAAACAACAATTCTATATTCACCAAGGTAATTGAAAGGTGCAAAAAATATCGTTATTATACCAAAACATAAGAGTTACGTTTTTTTTGCCCTTTTGCGAAACCAGATTGTTCATTGACGCAGCATCTACGTAAATCTTAAAAACAGCAATTATCATATTCACCCAGGTAAATTTGAAAGGTGCAAAAATACCGTTTATTATACCAAAACTAAAAGTTCGTTTTTTTTGACTTTTGCACACCCAGCATTGTTCATTGACGCAGCATACGTAAATCTTAAAACGAAAATTCTAAAATTCACCACAGTGTGAATTGAAAGGTGCAAAAATACCGTTTATTATACCAAAACATAACATTTACGTGTTTTTTTTGACTTTTGCGACCCAGCTTGTTCATTGACGAGCATCTACGTAAATCTTAAAACAGCAATTCTATATTCACCACAGGTGAATTGAAAGGTGCAAAAAATACCGTTTATTATACCAAAACATAACAGATACGTGTTTTTTGGACTTTTGCCCAGTCCAGATTTGTTGATAGACACCTTGCAGTTAAATTTAAATCCAGCAATTTTGTTTTGATTAGAGGGATTTGAGAATAGCTATGATTTGCCGTCTTTTAATAAGGGGACTTTCCAAAACTATTCCATACCTTCTCAAATTTTTATATTTCTGAACATGGAAGCGAAATGCAGGTGGTAAGCGAGCAAAGAGGGGGGTAGCACATGGAGGTAGAGGTACGAGAGAAAATGCTTCCAGTGCTGGCGACAACACGCATGGGCCAGCGGATCGTCAGTTGCAGGACCGTCAGGCCTGTCATCGCTGGGTCAGGGCCCTTTTGAATCTAAGTAACGAACATCGTCGCCAATCTGTCCTTCAGTGGTTAATGCAACCTGCATCTAGCGTCTTACCTCCTCGTCCTCGCAGTCACGGCCACAAATGTCGTCATCAGCATCATCAGCATCCGTCCAACATGAAGCAGCCCAAATGTCAACTCGTGTACCCACCACTGTGGATAATCCATTGTCTGCGGGGCCTATTTGATGCAAATGCGGTTGGGGTCAGAAGGCATGTTAAAAGATCAAGAGGATGATTTAGTCTGCTCTGACGCCCAGTTACTGATGCCTCCCTGTCAACCGTCTCATTGTTGACGTGGCAACACGCTGGAATTCCACCCTCCACATGCTCCAGCGATTGTGGCAGCA
Organism: Phyllomedusa bahiana; assembly: GCA_025379985.1. Classification (NCBI taxonomy): domain Eukaryota; kingdom Metazoa; phylum Chordata; class Amphibia; order Anura; family Hylidae; genus Phyllomedusa; species Phyllomedusa bahiana. The sequence continues at coordinate 6,970 of JAODAL010019120.1, forward strand.
GCGCAATGCCATTACGCAGTACGAAGTGACACATGGCCTGACAAGCAGCGGTGCGGACCCACCGACAGTGGAGGCAGGTGAAAGAGCTCTGCACCATCCTTGCCAGTTTTGAAGAAGCCACCAAAAAGGTCAGTGCGGACAATGCCCTTGTCAGCATGAGCATTGTGGTGATCTTAGTTCTGGAACGATCGTTGGACACTCTGAAACAACAGGTCCCGCCAGCGACGGAGGAGGAGACGGACACAGATGCGGACACGGAGCCTTTCTCTCCGTCAAATCCACAAGGCCCGACAGTTTCACAATTTCATCGGTCTTCATTAGGCAGTGGTTCGGGGTCCAGAGCTAGTGCAAGGTGGCGCATCAGCTCTCAGGGTGCATCATCTCAGGCAAGTCAGGGCTGTGTTGAAGCTGTGCCGGAGGCAGCGGAGGAGGAGGAGGAGGAGGAGGAGGAGGAGGAGGTATTCCTAGACACCGATGGTTACCGACGTCCCTGCCTTGGAAAGAGGTTGGGCGAATTTGAGGCGAAGGAGGAAGATGAGGAAGAGCAGTTTGCTAGTGCCCTGACCCAGAGGCTTGGGAAATCCAAGCTCCATCTCTCACATGAGTGCTTGGATGCTCCATTTCCTCCAACATGATCCTCGCATTAAGGCCATCAAAATGAACAACAGTTACTGGGTGGCCACCCTCCTGGATCCCCGGTAAAAAACAAAACTCAGCACTTTCCTTCCACCCACCCAAATAGAGAGTAAAATGCAGGAAATGGAGACCTTGCTGATTGATCAACTGGGACATCTGTTGCGTCTGCTTCACGTTCCCCAAATGTCACGGTGGAAAAAACATCAGCGACGTGACGCAGTGGGAGCCCCAAGTAGGCGTAGCGGCAGCAGCAGGCAAGGTGGCGGAAGCCTAATGGGTGACCTCTGAAATTTCTTTGTTACCACCTCACCAACGCATGCAATGCAGGGCACACATCCAACACACAGAGATCAGTTTTAAATCATGGTGCACGACTATCTGCATCTCAACACCGATGTTTTTGCATGTGTTCCGGGACCCAATAGCCCTTCTGGGTATCCAAAAATGGAAATGGCCCGAGCTGGCTCGTCACGCCATAGGGTGTTTTTCCTCCCCAGCAGCCAGCGTCATATCTGAGTGGACCTTCAGCACAGCTGGAGGTGTCATTACAGACAAACGCATCAGGCTTTCCATAGATAATGGGGATCGTTTGACTTTATTCAAGATGAATCAGGCATGGATCTCTGAGGTGTGTTGGGGCCCCAAATTTTGCCAAGGTCCCGATTAGTGCCAGTCTACTTCACATTCTTTTCAAACAGAAATGGTCCTCTTGAAAACTTTTTTTTAAAATGATCATTTCTTACTGCAATTTTTATTCTCTTTCCTCTTTTATTCTCTTTTCTGTGAGGAGGCTGTAAAAGACAGCAAGGTTTTATGACAACCCCCAATTCCATTTACTCACTTTATCTTAAGAAGTTTTCGCATTGTCAATTTGGGTTTTGGAGGTCATGTTGCTGTGAGATACAGCTATAATTATGGTCCTTTGGAACAGAAATGTGACTTCTAAGTGGCATTTCTCCCTCACAATTTTTAATAGTGGCTGAGAAGTCATATTTATAATTTTTTGGGGTCATGTAGCTGTGAGATACAGCAATAATCATGGTCCTTTGGAACAGAAATGTGGCTTCTAAGTGGCATTTCTCACTCACAATTTTTAACAGTGGCTGAGAAGTCATATTTATAATTTTTTGGGGTCATGTAGCTGTGAGATACAGCAATAATCATGGTCCTTTGGAACAGAAATGTGGCTTCTAAGTGGCATTTCTCCCTCACAATTTTTAACAGTGGCTGAGAAGTCATTTTTATAATTTTTTGGGTCATGCTGCTTTGAAATGCAGCAATACTACAGGACCTATTATAAAAAAATGTTGTTTCTAACAGACATTTGTTCTTCACAATTGACCAAAGTGGCTCAAGGGTCATGCTTTGAATTTTTTGGGGGGGCATTTTGCTTTGAAATGCAGCAATACTACAGGTCCTATTCTAAAAAAATGTTGTTTCTAATAGACATTTGTTCTTCACAATTGTCAAAAGTGGCTCATGGGTCATGTTTTGAATTTTTGGGGGCATTTTGCTGTGACATGCAGCTATACTACAGGTCCTATTCTAAAAAAAATGTTGTTTCTAACAGACATTTGTTCTTCACAATTGTCAAGAGTGGCTCAAGGGTGATGGTGCTGTCAGAAACAGGAAATGGACACATATTGCAAAATGACTTGTTTTTGCAAGATCTTTAACATAGCTTTTCAATCCCTGTATTGAGACAACCCATTTAATACAATGAAAAAAAGAGAAACAAAGACATGGTGGGATTCCATCCCATTTTAAAAATGTTTTTTTCTAGAAATAAACTACTAAGAAACTTGCATGTACAAAATAGCTGGTAAAAAAAATTCCCCTGAATTGTTCAAGGGGGGTTTCATGAAAACTTGACCAGATGTAGGTTATTCAGAGACATTTAAGTATGGAGCACGGAAAAGAGAACAAAGGTACAGAGGGCAATTTTCCTCCAGCACGTTGAGAAAATGAGAAAAGAATGCCAAGCAAAAGGGCACCTGGGTGTAACAGGAGCGTTAACCACCAGTATTTCCAAGTGAAGCTTTAATTGGTCCGCACTCATACGGAGGGGCAAGCGTACCCAGGGTCTTGACTGTGTACTGAGGAAGGCTGGGTTCTCACACTTCCGCTTCCGCACTCTGCTTCAGCACAACAGTTTTTGTTTCTGCGTCTATCAGGGCATTTTAAAACCCGCGTTGTTAATAGATGACGGACGCCAGCCTGGGCTCTCACCGCACCGCACTCTCACCACTGTAACTCCGGCCCTGGGTTTATGTGTGGCACAGGACAGTTCTAGTCAATGTCCCCTTTCAACTAAAATGATGGTTCAAAGACTCATTATTCCGGCACTTTGTAATCTGGGGGTCAGACAGGTTTAATGGTCATACTGTGGCCCAGGACAGGGACAGTATATGTCCAGTTCAACTAAAATGGTGGTTGAAAGACTCCTTTTTCTGGCACTTTTTAAACTGTGGGTCAGACAGGTTTAATGGTCATTCTGCGGTACAGGACAGATATAGTTAGTGTCCCGTTCAACTAAAAAAGGTGGTTGAAAGACTCCTTTTTGCGGCACTTTTTAAATCTGGAGGTCATGCAGGTTTCGGGCTCATGCTGCGTTCCAGGACAGGGATATTCAATGTCCGTTCAAAGTAAAAATGATGGTTCAAATCATTTCTGCCTTCTGCACTTTTTAATTTGTGGGTGATGCAGGTTTAAGGGTCAGGCTGTGGTACAAGACAGGGATAGTAAATGGTCTTTGACTTTTTTTCTGTGACTTTTATAACCTAAGTGTGTTGCCTAAGATGTAGCACGTATCCATTTGACTGTTGTGGATGTTAATTTCAGCTTCTCCAGCCTTGTTTGGGTGTAATAATGAAGGTGTTGTTGCTCTCCCATAGACATTAATGGTAATCGCTCATAATCGATGCTCACTATCGAAAAACCTTATCGATAGCGGCCGACTATCGACTATCGCTCGATCTCGATAGCCAACGCAATCGCTCAACACTAATTATGAAGAATACTACAAGGAGGTATTAAAAGTCTATTTTATGCAGGACAAGTAATATAGAGATGATACCAGCTCCTCTATATTCTATGTCCAGCATAAAATACACCTTTAATACCTCTTTGTAGTATTAATAATCATAAAGCTGCAGCTGCATCAATGTCTCTAACTTAATGGAGATACAGACGGCAGCTTTATAATTTAAGTAGCATCTAAAGCATTGGCAATTTATGGAGGAGGTAGTGTATGTGGTCTGCCACCCAGCTCTGCACTGTCCCCCCACACTGTGTCTGCATAATAACCCTAAACAAACAAAGTCAGCAGCACAGCACATGCTGACCTCTCTTATCTGTAGACAGAGTACAGGGAGATCATGATGTGCTGAGCAGCAGAGCCTCTGCTTAGGGGCAGCTGCTTTAAAGAAAAGAATAAAGTGAAGTCCTGTCACGCTAGCCATATAGTTTAATATAAGATTATATAATCTAAAATTAATGTCTAATTAAATAATATAAAATTACTTTGCAATTAAATAATATAAAATTATATGTTATAGAATTAATAATAATTAAAGAATATAAAAATACACCGATACAGCACAACCTTAAAAAAAGATAAATATAAAATATAAAAATCAGAAGGCTTATTGCGGTGCGTATAGTATGCGCCACAATACGCCGTTTGTTTTGGAACCACGCGCTGATCAGTATGTAATTCCAAAGCACGGGGGGGTGGCCGGGCGCCGGCCCCATAGACATGCATTGTCAGCGGCACATAAGGCCATGTTCACACGGCATAAAATGGGCCGTATTTCGGTCCGTAATTACGCGCCGAAGTGCGTAAATTACGGGCTGAAAACGTCCCAGTCATTACGGTAATCCACAGTTCTCATAGAGAACTATGGATTACGTCTCCTCTCCCTGCTCGGCGAATACGCCGCGGGGGGAGATAAGTGACAGGTCACTTTCTAGCGGCGTATACGCGCCGCTATTAATGATTGTCTATGGGCCGGCGAAGTGCCAGTCCCCCGCTCCCTCCCCCGCTCTCCCACCCCAGCCCCCGTCCAAACGGAGTAATTGCGGGACGTAATTACGTCCCGCAGTTAAGCCGTGTGAACATAGCCTAATCGTCACTAACAATTCACATGTCAATTCTTCCCCTGCGCTTACAATATGATCTTATTGTACACATCGGGAGACAGCATATAATCCATAGCTCACAGATTTTCCGCCGGACGTTTTTTTACACCAGCGGTGGTCCAAAAAAGTTTTTCGGGCGGAACATGAACATGTGGGTGCCAAGGGGGAGGGCTGGAATCCGTGAACCATCGACAGAAACGTCCCCCTGCTACCAAAAAAAGACAAAATACCGGTCAGGATTTCCGACTGGTATTTGGTCTTTACCGTGGAAACGCAGCCTAAGGTTGCTTTCACACGGAGCGTGTTTCACGCATTTTTGTTGCGTTTTATTTTTCAGAAATACACAGTCAACACAACCAAAAACAACCAAAAACGCTCTGTGTGAAAGCAACCTAATAGCTACTTCTCTTGCAACTTTCTAACCACTGATACTTTTGTAGCAGGGAGAGCATTATGAGGTAGTAGAAAGAGAAACATTTTAAAGTATGATTGACCTTTAGGAGCTTCTGTTCTTCTCTATAGAGAATAAAGCAGTTCATTAAGATGAATATATACAAAAAAAAAGTTAATTATTAAATTTCATTCCGATCTTTTGATTTTTCATTTTTTTATTTAAAATCTTACAAAATGTATATTTTTTTATACTTTAGAGTTTAATAACATTTTTATTCATTCAAATGTAGTTAAGTAGGCCAGGATTTTGTATGCTGTATAACTTTTTTAGGAAAAAAATTTTTCTAATTTTTTGATTTTTCATTTAGAAAAAATTAAATGAAACAATTTTAATCATATTAAGATAACTTTGGGCTCAGACAGACCACTCTGAACTTGGTCTGCCTTGACCTGACAGTTATACTCCTACTTTCATAAATACTACTCCACATTCATAAATATGTCTAATCATACAAATCTGGTGCAAGTAACTACACTACAACGTCCCCAAAAATTTGGCACATTCAAAAACGCTGTGGCTGGTGCAGAATGCTCCAAAGTTTAACGTACAACTGTTTATACATCTATTAAATAGGGCTATGCCAGGTTTTTGACACGCTAGAATAGTGGTGCAGCCCCGTTCATACATTCCGCCCTTAGTGTGTGAGTGTGGTGAGTTTGTGAATGTGTGTTAATGCAGTTAGGTAGCTGGCGTATGACTGTGAGCACATTTGCATACATGCCTGTATGCTCATTGTGACTGTGCATGCTTGGTAAGTATGCACGTGTGTATGTATGGAGTGGGTAAATACTGTACCTCAAACCCTTGTGGATCTTGTGGGACAGTCTTGGTATATAGGGGCTGTTCTGGGTGAGTGGAAGCATGCCCTGGTGATCCGGGGCATATGCCTTGAACAAGACTGCTGTTAGAGCAGCCGATACTGCTGCCATGGCTGCTGGCAGCTTCAGCCCCTTTGCTTCACAACAATGGCAGAAAGAGAAGGCCACAGGCCGGCTGTTTCTGCCATTTAAGGTATCGGAATTGTATGTGCGTCCTTGCAATGAGCATACAATTCAGATGAACAGCGAGGCGAAGAAAGCTGTGCACTCCCTGCCCCTGCCGTACATTGCTGTGCAAGCAGAGCGATGAAGTGATGTCATCGCGCCACCGGCGCTGCTTTCTGTCTTAGGCCCCAAGCCTAATGCACCAGGCTTCGGGCCGAGAACAGGCAGACTCAACAAGGGTCTAAAAGGTATGGACAGAGTAAGGCTATGTGCACGCAGCATATGACAAAATGTCATATAAATTCCGATTTGCGTAAAAAATGTGCAGGATCCAGCAGAATATACAACATGTTGCATATTCTGCTGAGTTTTAAACTTGATGGTAGAAAACCAATGTTGTATAGACTACAGCACAGATTTTTCATTGCTGTCTATGCATCACAGCGGATTCAAAATACTGAAATCGTCAAAAATCCGACAGTATTTCTGTGCTATGTAGACATAGCCTGAGAGTATGAGGACTGAAAGTGCCTAGAGCAGAATGAGTTCTATTTCTGACAGTAACCAGGCCCTTCCCAGTAGATACAGTAGTGCAGTAGATACTGGGGTGATAGTAAGAGGGGGTTAATATCAACATTGGAGTGACATAAATTAACGCCGTCTGACACCAAGCCCCAGCATTACTAATATAGGTGTCTGATAGACGGCACTCCATTACTAACACTGGGATAAAATTAAAAAGCAAAAAAAGAAGACTGTTGCTAAAGAACTCCTACAGCCATGACTGCAGTGCATACAAGCATGGAATGCTGGCGCATACAAACTTGGAATGTGTGGATGTGGCCGTTATAGGCACAGAGTGTTGAACTGCCATTCGCAAGATGGCCGCTCCCATCAGCTGTTCACTAGATAATTCTTATATTACATTATTACTGCAATTATGGAGATTATGCTACCAAAGGTAACTTTTTTCATGTTTTGTTATATTTACATCCTTTGATCTGTAAGACAGCTTAGTATGTTCAATGGTGATAGGCCCTCTTTAAGCCCCAGGCCTGAAAAGTAGTTAATGTCCAAAACATGTTTTTAGATTTTGCCTCCTTGCGTTTCAACAGTTGTAACTTTTTTATTTTTTCAATTACGCAGTTCTGTGGGGCCTTGTTTTATTCGAGACAAGTTGTACTTTATGGGGGAATAGTTTTTTTACATTTTTTTACACCATTCACATTTCACACTTAATAACTTGTTAATTCTACAGGTTATTACGGTCGTGTGGATAACTAATATGTGTAGGGTTTTTTTTGTGTGTAATGTATGCACAATTACTTTTTATTACATATTTATTTTTATTTTATTATTTATTTTTTTTATTCATTTTTTTTTTACACTTTTGAAGGTTTTTACTTTTTTTTAATCCCCTGAAGGGAGAACTGTTTTACATTTTTTTTTTTTTTTTTTTTTTACACTTAGTAATGTATTAGCATACTCATACATGCTAATACATTATAATCTGTATCACAGTGTGTCCTGGTCACTGGCTTCATACACAAACAGCTCTGGGAATACTCTAGGTCACCAGGGCTGACTGTGCAGCTGTTCCCTGGGCTCTGTCCGGTCACCGGGTGTTCCGACCACCCGACAGAGCAGGAGAAACCGTTTGATTGCGCTGCGGTAACGCACCGCCGCAATCAAAGGGTTAAAGCACCGCAATGCTCTAAGGGTGCTTTCACACGGTGCGTTTTTGGTGCATTATTGGTGCGTTTTTTTCAATGCGTTATTTTGTGCAGGAAGGCACAGCAATTAATGCTGTACATTGCTGCACAAAAACCGCGGCAAAAATGGCGGTAATTACCGTGACTTTACAGCAAATTTACTGCGATTTTTGCTGCAGTTTTTTTTGCAGCAATGTACAGCATTAATTGCTGTGCCTTCCTGCACAAAAAACGCATTGAAAAAAGCACCAAAAACGCACTGTGTGAAAGCACCCTAAGTCCATTCATTCGAAACCATATGGTCTTAATCAGAGAGACAGCCTGTCTGAAGAGAGAGAGAGAGCCCTCAAGTCTGTATTCCATTTCAAATACATTAGTGTGCTTGGAGAGAACAAAGAAAAATTAAAAAGTGTATAAAAATCACATCGATATGTAAAATTATTAAATATTACCCTCACAGTAGTAAACATAAGAAAATATTTAAATGTGGTATTGCTGTAGTTGTATCGACCTAAAGAGTAAGGTTCACAAGTTATTACACCTTAACCCACCTGGATGTATGGGTATGTCCTGGTGGCGTTAAGGAGCTGTGTAGCAGGATCACAGCACAATCCCACTACACAGCTAACACTCAGTGGTTACAGCATGGGGTGGTGCCGTTTAACCCCTCAGACGCCACGGCATCTAAATCATACATGCCAACTCTCCTGCTATTGGCGGGGGGGGCCCGCTAATGGGGGTCCCCCCGCCACCTCGGCAGAGTTGGCAAACCTCCCGCCGCCAGCAGGCAGCGGGGGTTCTTTAAATGACCGCAGCGGCCGCTCACCCGCCCGGCGAGTTTCACTGACTTGTGTGGCCGCAGCCGCACAGTCAGTCAGCAGCTGCACGCTCCGTGCAGCTGCCATACAGGGAGAAGGCAGGAGGGATCGTTCCCCTCCTCCCTTCTCCCCATGTATGCACAGTGCCGGTGTGCGTTGTACATACAGATCAGCGTCGCAGGGGGTGTGACACGCGGCTGCACTCACTCCCCCTGCGACGCTGAGACGGTCGGCCGGGAGATGTCCGGAGCTGGCCGTGCTGGAGGGAGCCTGGTGAGGTAAGTGGCTTTTATTATTTTATTTTTATAAGCTATAGGGGGATCTACCTGGCTAACAAAGGGGGGCATCTACCTGGCTAACAAAGGGGGCATCTACCTGGCTAACAAAGGGGGGCATCTACCTGGCTAACAAAGGGGACATCTACCTGGCTAACAAAGGGGGGCATCTACATGGCTAACAAAGGGGGGCATCTACCTGGCGACAAAATGGGCTCTACCTGGCTACAGAGAGGGCATCTACCTGGCTACAAGGGGGCATCTACTTGGCTACAAGGGGGCATCTACCTGCCTGTAAGGGGCACTACCTGGTTATGAGGGGCTACTACCTGGCTATAAGGGCATCTACCTGACTTTCTTCCAAAGCCGTTATGCAGTTAGGTGGAGTGGGTGTGGTTTTTTGAAGGGGTGTGGCACACCAACAAGATGGGCATGTCCATGCAATTTTTTTGCAGCTTTTACACTTTCAAAATTTGGCAACTATGATCTAAATCAATGAGAAACAGTGCGCGCGTACCATTCCTCACTTCCATCGGGTTGCTGGTGGCACAATCGCGGGCTCCCAATTGGTGAACATAGCGTCTGGAAGCTACCATTGCCACCATGTTTTCTGTTTTACTACTTCCTGTCCCAGGCAGGAAGTAGGAAAACCGCCATATTGATACACCCTAATCCATTCTCTATACATTGCATTAGGCTGTATAAATGTTCGAGCCCCCTAGTGGTGAAGTATCCTAATGTTTTAAAGTGTAAAAAAATGTAAAAATTTTAAAGTTCAAATCACCCCTCTTTTACCATTTTAGATATATAAAAAATATAATATAAAAGTTACACATATTTGGTATCACCGTGTCCAAAAACGGCAAATGCCAAAATTGAAATTTTTTGGTCATTTCATGTCCCCTAAAAATTGAATAAAGTTAATCAAAAATGTCCCATGTATTCCAAACTGGTAGCTATAAAAAGTACACTTCAGCCCGCACAAAATGAACCATCACTCAAGTCTGAAGGTGTTAGTACAAAAATGATATTGGTCCTAGAAAATGGCGCTGCTGTGCAAATTTCAAAAATAGAAAATGTTTGGAGTTTTTTTACGGTACTAAAACATAGCAAAACTTCTACATGTTTGGTATTGCCGGATTTGTATCAATCTGTAGAATACAGATAATACATCCTTTTTACCAAAGATTGAATGCCATAAAAGAAAAACTCCCATAAACATGGCAAAATTCTTTTTTTTTTTTACATTTTGCCCCTCTTAGAATTTTTTTGCGGTTTCCCAGTATATTCTATGGTATGATGAATGACACTATTAGAAAGTAAATCTTGTCCTGAAAAATAAAAGCCCTAATTTGTCTATGTAGGTGGAAAAATAAAAAAAACATTATGGGTTTTGGAAGGCATGGGGAAGAAAAATGAAAAATGGAGAGTCATTTTTTTTTTCTTTGGATGGGTTAAGAGGTTAATACTGCTCGGCAAGTGCTATAAAAATAAACTACCAGGATTGCTTTATTTTGTTCTTCCCACCTTTCAAAATCTGGAATAAAAAATGATCAAAGAGAGATGAACACCAAAATGTTACTCTACTCTACACTGCTGAGGGGAAAAACTCTAAAACAACTGTCTACAGATCAGTGTTTGTTTGGCGAATAACCCAAGTCAAGTTTTAAAGGGGTTATCTCACTACATAGATTCATCTTACCTCAGTCCTGTTTTCTTGGTTTCACGTTGAATTCAGGGGCTTGTTTACTGGCTTCCACTAGGCTGCAGTAGAAGCCAGGTCTGTAGCTATAGCAACCAGTGCTGGTAGCCTATCAGGAGAGATCAAACAGGTCTGTAGCTATAGTGACCTGAGGAGCTGATGCAGCCCATACAAGAGGGGATATCACAGAATAGGTAGGATACTGTAAATGGACATATATTGGAAAGTGACTTGTTTTTGCAAGATCTTTAACATAAAAAGCAATCCTTGTAGTGAGACAACCCATTTAAGGCTCTTTCAAAAGGTGGACTTTGATTTACATGGTACATAACTGTAGGTTTCACTAAAGAGACAGTTTTGTGCCTTTTGGAGTAGTGCTAATTTGGATATTTTTTCATGTAACATTTCCTCTGTGGCTCAATGCACCAGCTGGATCTCCCTTGTGATGCAGCTCAAGAGGGGGCAGGTTCCTCTATTAGAACGCATCAAACTATCAGAGGGATCACTATACCAAGGTCAGACTATTAAAGGGTTTTTGCCACGAAGTAAAATTGATGTGGGAAGCTTGCAAATGAAAGAACATTTTCATCATACATCATTATTAAAAATTCTGCACCGAATTTGTCTTAGCTACTTCTTATAGAGATCCATTGTTTACAGCATGTCGCCAGGGGATACGACCAGAACTGAGAGCTCCTCAGTCCTGGTCGCACATGCTCAGACATGACTTCTCCTCTCAGGCAGCTGCTGAGTGTTCAAACCCCAGGTGCTGTCATTCTACTCTTGTCCTCTGTATTCCTTAGTAATTAGTCAAACAGTGCAAATAAATAAAAAAGAAACCTCAATAAGGTATATGCATTGAGAAAGAGAAAAAAAAGCCACAGGTTTGGTTCCTGCAGGGATTTGAACCTAGGACCCTTGTGCCTGGAGGCAAAAGCTTTACCTCTCAGCTACTCACAATGCTTTACATAAACAGATCATTCTTTAACTACAGAGAGGAAATGCCTGGTGATGTCAGCATGCTAGGTCACATGATATGCAATTCAAACAAATCACACACTCCTCCTTCTGAGCACACAGAGCTGAAGAGGAGGTATGAAATGAGATTGTGTCAAAACCCCTTTAAGAGATTTAATGCTCATTGTGCATCAGCAACTTGACCATCTTCTCTGCTTGTCAGCATTTGGTGATGGAGAATGGGTGGATGAGATTTGCACTTGACTAAAACACACACAAACAACGAGGCAGGCCAATGGGCTTCTGGAAGAGAAGCATCAAGAAATAAGTACTTTATACACAGAAAAATGGAGCCATATCTCTAAAAAAGTACCAAAATTTTATTTAATTTACTAATAACATCACTCCTATTTTTGAGCAGGCACTTCCTTGCCGTTTTGTCCCCCTTTTTTGTAGATATCCTCCTATATATTTTGTAAAAATTGTGTTTTAAGGGGTTTGTTTAAAATTTAAATAAAATTTTGGTATTTTTTAGAGAAATGGCTCCTTTTTCTGTGTAAAAATGTATTATGGAGTTTTCCCCTCCCTTTACAAGAGTTTGGGTTTTGGGAAACCTTGTATATAAGAAATAAGTACTGTTGGTGCAAACTTGACCTGACCTGAGTGAGGGCGAAAGCTAAAAACTGTCAGCAGTGGAAATCTTTCAAGTTGATTAACAAAAAGCACGGGGCTTGCTTTTTTAAATTTGGGGAAAAATAAAAACTGTACTTTTGCATAAATTTTGCACATGAATAGAAGGTCTAGGAAACAAAATTCTAGCAATTCAATTTAAGATCCGAATGGGGAAGGGAAAAGGGCCCGAAAAAAAAAGGGTTGCAAAACCTTGAAAGGAAAGGGGCGGGCCCTAAATCAGGGGGTTGGGGAAAAGAAGACTTGTTGCGAGGACTTGGGGGACATATAAAAGAAATCTCTTGGAAAAAAGTAAGTTTTGGCGTTTTTCTAAAAAATTCGATTGGGGTTCCACTTCGGCCAATTTTCCAACAAAAAAAAAATTTCCCGGTTCAAATTTATTTTGGGAAAGAATCGCGTTAAAAAGCAGCTTTTTCCAGGCGCAAAGACCCTTTGCAGGGTCTGTAAAACTTTTGCCAGGGTTTTAAATATGCAGAGGGAGCTTTTTTGGTTTTCATATAATTTTTGGGTTTTTAGAAATTGCCCACGCACATGCCCTGCCCCGCTTTTAGAACGTTTCACTAAAAAATTCCCTGGGCATTTAAAAGGGGGGGCAAAACTGCCCAAAAAAAACTCAAGCGGGATGTACCTTTGGATAAAGCATGCCAAAAACTGGAAAAAAAAAAGGGCCGAAGCTCAGGTGACAGATTGTGGGAGGTGACGGCGGAAAGCCACGGCAGCATGAGGTAAAGGAAAAAGTCAAAATTTGACATTCGGGGGGTGGAAAAACCCAAGGGGGGGAACCAAACAGAGTGGCAAAAATTGACTGGAGAGCGGGACACGGCGCAGCTAAATGGGTCAGGCAGTAGTCACAATGACTTTTCTGGAGGAAAGCAAAACAGTTTTGGGCCCACAAGTGGCACAAAAAATAAAGTGTGGAGGTCCGCACACACAAAGATCGGGAAAGTGGCAAAAAGACTTTCCGGGAAAGGCGGCAAAACATTTTGGGCCCACAATTTCACGTTCACACAGTGTGGGGGTCACGGCGGCAACATTATGAATCGGGGGGGGTGGAACAATAAACTTCTGGAGGCGGCAAAACAGTATTGGGGCTAGAGTGGCACAATAAAAACAGTTTTGGAGGCAGGGCGGCAGCAGTATGAGATCAGGCATGGCCCCAAAAAATTCTGGAGGGGGGCAAAACCCGTTTTAAAGGCCACAGAGGGACCACAATCACAAAAGGTGTGGGGGTCACGGCGGCAGCAGTGTGAGATCGGGCCATTTTGGCACGGGGGACATCTGGGGGGCGGCAAACAGAAATTAGGCCACAGAGTCACAATCACACAGTTTTGGGGGTCAGAAAAACAGCAGCATGAGATCGGGCCCAGTGGCACAATGACTTTTTGGGGGCGGAAAAACAAAAAATTGGGCCCAAAGAGTCAAAAAAAATCCCCCCCCAAAATTTGTGGGGGCACGGCGGCAGCAGTATGAAATCGGGCCAGGGGCACAATGACTTTCTGGAGGGGGCCAAAACAAAAGGAAAAGGCCACAAAGGGGAAACAAAGACTAAAGGGGCGGGGGTTTAAAAAGGCGGCAGCAGCTTGAGGTAAGGCAGGGGAAACAAATGCACAGTTTGGAGGGGCCACTGAAAGGGAGTAACGCACACCCAAGAGGTCAGAGGGGTGGAAACAAATGACATTCTTGGAGGGGGAAAAACAGGAGGAAGCCAAAAGGGGGGGGGGGGCACAATGACTGAGAGGGGAGGTCACTGCGGGCAGCGCATGAGGTCGGGGCCCCAGGGCACAATGAAAAGGGGGAGGCTGGCAGCAGCCACAGCAGTAAAAGGGGTCAACAGTGGGCAAATGACCATTTGTGGAGGGTCACGGAAACCCAGCAACAGCACAAAAGAAAGAGGCCCTATATGGCACAAAAAAACAGGGGTTTTTGAGGTGGGAAAGGAAAAACCCCCACCCCCCTTTGGAAAAAGATGGGGTGGGGCAAAATGGAAAACTTTCAGCAATGTGGGGGCATCAGCGGGGGCGGCATCAGAAATTCCTGAGGCAGGTAGTTTAAACCCCAACGACGCCAAAAGGTTTGGGTGTGGGGAAATTCCTGGCCAAATCCAGGGGCCTTGATTCATCTTGACAAAGGTCCCCCCGTTCCCCCTTTTCCCGGGGACAAGAAAGGTTCTCCTTTTTTTAACGAAGGCCCCCGCCCCCACTGAACACCCCCCCCTAAAGGGCCACATTTAACGGGCCGGTGCAGGACAGTTTTTCTCCACTGCAAACTTGGCAATTTCGGCCACACATCCATTTGGCTGCCCAGTATTTCCCAGGGGTCTTCAAACGGGGTTTTGGCAGAGTGCTGTCCAAGTATTCCAAAACCTTTTGGTTCAGGAAACTGCTACCAGGCCTGCGCTGCTGCTTGCTGGCGACGCCCCCCCTTCACTGGGGGGGGTTTGAAGGAAGTTGCTCATAAAGTGACCCCAGATTTTGGGTTTTATCGGAGAGGGAGCTGGTCCGGGTTTTCCTACCCCCCCCAAACCCCTTCCCCCAGCCCCCCGGGGCCAAGTAACGTGGGCTAGGGGAACCCCCCCTTTCATCCCTTTTCGGGAGGGGGGAAAAGCCCACAAAAGGCAGCGGCCAACGAAAAACGGAGATTTCCCTATTTTTTTTGAGTTTGTTTTCCCTCTCAATAGCTGGGAAAAAGGGCCCCCCTTTTTTGGAGGGGTTAGCGGGGCCCAAAGGGGGTGTGAAGCCAGAAAGTCATCCCCTCCCGGGACTGACAATTCGACTGCACAAAACCAAAGGCAAAAAAAACATGCTGGGGGCCATTTTCACAAGTGATTTCCGAGGGGCCTCCCCTCCTCCATTTCCCTTTAACGGGCCGGGGTTTTTTGGGGGGTCTCGGGCCTCCCCTTCCTCATCCCATCCAGCTTCCTCCACTGCCCCTCTCCCTCCTTTTTTGTCACCTGGGTAAAAAAACCACCCCTTTTCCCCAAAGACATAGTTCTCCCTTCCAAATTTGGTCCTCCTCCCCCTCCTCCTTTTACCCATCCCCCCCGGAACCCCATTCCCCGAAAAACCCGAGGGGTGGTTTATTTACCCCTTTTCTCCAAAAAAGTCCCTCCGGGGCCCAAAAAAGGACCAATTCTTTCCCAAAGCCCCCCCCCCCCCCCCCCCAAATTCCCTTTCCGGGGAAACCCTTTTGAAGGGGGGGGTTTGGGAATTTAAAACCGGTTTAAAATTAAATCCCAGGGTTTAGTTCTGGGGAAGACTCGGGCCCCAAAAATTTAAACCCTTTTCCGCCTCCTTCCCCCCGGGAAAATGGCCCCCCAACAAAAACCCCTTTTTTAGGGGTTTTTTTCCGGGAAAACCCATGAAAATGCGGGGCCCCACCTGCTTGGTTAAACATCAAAGGGGGGTTTAAACACAGGGGGGGTACTTTCCGGGGGGGGTTTTGGGGGGCCCGGGGGGAAAATAAATCCCAAAAAAAATCGGGGGTTAAATCGGGCCTTTCTCCGGGGTTCATAAAAAAAGTCCCCCCCAAAAAAGGTTTCCAAAAAAAAAAGCGGAATTCCCCAAACCCCGGGAATGGAAACCCCCTTTTCGCAAAAATTTCGGGGTGGTTTTTGGGGTGGGCCTTTTTTTTGCCCCCTTGCAACAGGGGAGGGAGGGGGGCCGGGGCCTTTGAAAAAACTTTTAATGGAAAAGGTGCTGCCCAGGGGTTTCCTGGGCCATTTTCCAAAATTTTGGGTTTCTAAGGATGGTGAAGAAGGGGCCGGGGGAACCTTTTCAAACCAAGATTGGAAAACCCACAAAAAAATTTGCCCTCAGGGCGCAGGGCCCCACCCCCTGGGGCACCCGGGGGACCCATTTTCCTCCCTTTTTCCCCCGGGCCCAGGGGTTCCGATTTGCAGTTGGCGCGGAAAAAAGGCCCCCCAAAACAATAAAATTTCTTTTTGGGCTGAACGCGGTGGGTTTTTCCCTCCCCGTTGACTCGTCGCCGGGGCAAGCCAGGTTTAAGAAACTGCGGACCCCGGGCGGGTCCCTACACATTTTTGTTTTGTTTGGACAGTACTTGTGGAGGCTAAAATGGTGGGGGGTGGGGAGGGGAGTGGCTTGGCGCAGGGCAGATTTTTGACAACGGGAGGAGGAAACGGCGTCCCCCCGGGGTCCAAGTTGTTGGTGTGCCGGGGGGCCCGGGAACACATTGCCCCCCAGTGGGGCCAAAAGGACATGAAACTGGCCCTCCCGGTATTTTTACAGCCCAGACGCCCCGCGGCTGCCATTCCCCTTTGGAAAAACCCGATAAGCTTAAAGGGAAACTGACCCCCCTTCTTTTTCTACAAAATTTTTTAAGTGCGGGTACGGGCCCTTTTTTTGGAAAAGAAATTACGGTTTGGGGAACTCACCACCCGGCTCGGCCCAAGCCTTTAAATTTTCTCTAAAAGGTGCGGGAGTCCCCCTTTTTGGGAAAGGGGGGAAATTTGCATACCAACAACTTGGACGGGAACCCGGTCAGCGCTGCCCCTTGGGAAAGGTTGGACTCATACTGTTTTCTTTTTTGAAAATGGGGCTCGCGAACGACGCTGGGGGGCCATGAGTAGCGGGGGACAGGAGCACCGGGAGCCTTGACGGGGTTTCAATGGCATGGGGTGCCACGGGCCCGATGCTGCTCCCTTTGGCGTGCTGGGGCCCGGAAGGAAATGGACCACCACTCCTGGGGCCACGATTTTTTCCCAAACCCCCGGATGGTAAAGCTGCATGTGTTGACGCGGGGCTGTGGTCCCAAAACCGTTGGGCCCCCTGGCCACCTTCACTTTCTCCCCCACAGTTTTCCTACAAACCCAATTGGGCCCCTTTTCCGGGGGTTTTTACAAAGAACTGCCCGCACCGCCGAGTTTTAAATTTTACTGCCAACGCTCCGCACAGATTGACTACTCCCGCCGCTTGCCTCGCTGACCCCCTTGTTCCGCTACTTTTTTTGGCCCTGGGGAAGGGGGTTTTTTTACCCCGGGGGCCCGCTTGGCTCCCGATTTTCACACTGCGTTTCCCTGGTCTGCCCAAACTTACCAAAACGACCCACTTGCTGGTTTGCCTGCTGCCTGACCGCAATTTGACGCCCTTTTTTCCTAAAACGTTTGTTTAAGCCCGGGCCTCCCCCCGGCCCCAAAAGGGGCGGTGGGCCCTACATCATAAATCAAATTTTGTTTTTTCATCACCCATTTCCCGGGGTCCTCATAAACCGGGTTTCCTTGGTATCCCCGGGCTGACCTCTAACAACATACCCCCCAGGGCCAAACTCCCACATTTTATATTTTTGCCGCCTCCCTGCAAGAAGCAGCGTTTTTGGCCCCATTTCTTCGCTGCCAAGTACTCTACTCCCCCTCCTAAAAATTATTTTTCATCCCTCGCTATTTTAGTGGCCCACCCCAAGACCACAAAAGTAAATCTCTGGCCTGAGGAAACCCGGGATAGGACGAGGCGGGCGGGAGGCAGGGGGGGCCGCTGACCCCTCCCGGGGGCCATCCAACAAAATTGGTTTTGCTGAGGTTCCCACCGAACTTGGCTGGGGTTGCCCAGATTTTAAATCTGGAGAAAAAGGTTTACCTAGTAAACCCCAATCAAGAACCCTTGATTGCTGAAAACAAAAGGGGCCGGCTAATGACACGGAGTTTGGGCCTCACCGAGTCCCCCTGCTGCGACGTCCCCCCTTTGGCTGGGGCTGAGACCGGGGCCTTTTTTCCGGGAATAATTTGGGGCCCATTTTGGCCACCCCGCGGGTTTGAAAGAGCCTGCCACCCCCTCGGGTCTGCCCTACGGGTTTTTTTTTCTAAAATTCCAGACACTGTTTGTTTATGATATCTGTAAAATGTTTAAATTACACCCTGTTTTTTGACTCCAAATAAACCCCCATTAACAAGTTTGGGGAAACCCCTTGATAAAAAATTTGCGCTCCACAAATGGCCGGGGAAAAATTTACTTTTATGTGTCGTTTAAAAAAAACTGGTTTTTATTAAATGTAAAAGCACAAACAGCTTAAATTTAAACCTTTTTGGGCATGAATTTTGGCCCACCAAAAGGGAAAAAAGTAAAATTTTGGGGCGTTTTAAAAAAACGGTTTTTTTTTTGTCACACCCAGAAAAAAACGTTTAAAAAACCCCAGGAAGTAAAATTCGCCAAAAAAATTAGCCCCACAAAAAAGTAGCTTTTTTTAGGGGTGTTACTTGCGTGTTTTTCTACGCCCACAAAAAAAAGGATACATAGTTTAATTTAAACCTTTTCTTTTGAAAATTTGGCTACAGGGAAAAATGTAAAAATTTTGGCGTTGAAAAAGACGGTTTTTTGGGGCAGCACACCAGCAAAAAAACCCTTAATTAAACCCTGGGTGTAAATTGCGCAAAAAGAATTTTAGCACCCAAAAATTTAAGTGATATTTGTTTTTGTAAAAAAAGGGTGTTTTCTTTAAAAGAATTAAAAACAAACTGGGTTAGATCCCCCTTTGGGTATTGGGAAAGTAAAATTCCGCTGCAGTGTAAAACCCCAAATTGGGTTTTAAACCCAAAACCCCAAAAAATTAGAAATAGAACATTAAGAAAAACAGCTCTGAGACAACTGAACACCCCCAGAAAACGGTATATAAAAATCCCAAATTTTTCCCGTAAGACCATCACCGCGGCAGCACCTTCCCTGATGACACAGGGAGAGGGGGTGTTAGTCGCGGGGTCGGCCCCCCGGGGTTATATATGGGTGACGTCAAAAGAATCCCCCCCGGTTCCCGATTGGCTTCATCTCTGCACATGTCCCTGGGAGCCCCCCCCTTCTTCCTCCCGGGGTGCTTTGGGCCCCCTTTTAGCGCGATGTGCTCGCAAACCAATTTTTTTCAATAAAAGAAAACTTCTTCACCCGAAGTAACCCCAAAAATTTGACTTCGTTCCGAACCGAAGTTTTCCTGAAATTCTAAAACCCAATTCCCCCTTCGTTTAGAACCAATTTGCCCCCTCTAGTATCTTTTTCATTTTTCCCAAAAAGTTAAACTTGTATTAAAAGGTTAAAATCCCCCAATTTTCATTTCATTTAAAAACAAACTTTAAGAAACAAAAAAACGGCTGGAAGGAAAAAAAAAAACCATGGCAACATTTATGAAACTTTGGGGCTAACCAAATAAATTTCTAAAAAACTACAGAGGAATTTTAAATATGAAAGCATGTTGAAAAAGCGTTTTTGGGACCAAAAATTTGTCCAGCCATGTTAAAATTTGTATGGGGAATCTCACGCCCCAAAAATTTGGGGACATTTTAAAAGTGTTGTGACTGGTGCACACTGCAAGTCTTGGTGTACAATTTTTATACATTTGTCAGACAGGGCTACGACAGTTTTTTGGCTCAAAGTATGCCAGAAAACTGGTGCAGCCTTGTTCACCCAATTTTCCGCCCCCATATTTTTAAAAAAGGCCCCCTTTTCCCTGGGATTATTTTTTTTTTCTTAATGGGGGCAAACATGTCAAATCACTTACAGCTGCTAAAAAGTGGAGATTTTAATCTTCTTTCAGCAATTAAATTCCAAAATGTTTTCTTATAGGTAAGAAAAAAAAAAAAAACTAAATTTAAACATCATATGGCTTACCCCTGTTGTTAAAAAAACAATAAATGAAAAAGGCATTTTAAAAAAACAAATTAAAAGGGGCAGAAAAAAGGGTTTTTTTTTACATGGGGGGGCTTTTTCCTATCAAAAAAAAAAGAATTTAATCCCAGCAAAATCCAAGTCAATAAAACCCCGGGTTTTTTGCTAAAGGGAAATTTTAAATTTTTTAGAATTTTTAAAAGGGGGTTACTTGCGTCCCCCTGACGGGGGTGGGATCCAAGCAGGATCCAGTCAAAAGAATGTCCATTATTTTTTTTTCCGCATCACAGATTTGAAAATTTCCCTGGGATGGAAATGAAATGGGAATCAATTCACCCCGGGGGGGGCCCCCACATGTATGGGTCGGGAGTTTTCGCCGGGTTTCTGGCGAAAACGCGCCTCACCATTTCCAATCCCCCGGTCGGTTGCAGTGATTTCGGGTTTTAAAACGCAACCTTCCCACTTTCGGATGCGCCTAACATGAAAAGGGGGGGGCAAAGGGGGCCCGGGGTTTTGGGGGTTCTGGGGGGGAAAGCACCCCAAATTTAATTAATCCAGCAATTTTAGATCGCGGGGTCGGCAAAGGGGTGGCGCATTGCCCGCGCTCGACAGCTCCAAAAGGCAGACCCCATTGAATCTGGTCTAAATGAGCCAAGTAGGCAAGTTTTTAAACGAGAACGTAATGGAAGGGGGCAAAATGGGGCCCCAGGTCGACTGTTTTAAAAATACACACCCTCACTCCGTGAGGGGTGGATTTTATCCAAAAATCGTTTTTAAAAAGGGGGTTTAAAACCTTTTTTGAAAAAGAGCTCAAATCGTCTAAAAAAATACATAAATAAAAATCACTAACAACGCTTTTGTCACCGTCACTGGCGTTACATCAGGACTTGCGATATAGAAAATTGCCAGGAAATACAGTAATTCAAATTCTTTAAGCTCATCTCATTGGTCGGCATAAACCAGCCAATCAGAATAGGAGCGACAGTGAACCATTATAACCTAAGGAGTAGTATTGACCAATCAAATGAAAAGGCGGGACAGTTCAAAATACAGTAAAAAATGCAAAAAAAGAGCTGATTGGTTGAACTAGCGGGGGGCTTGGCTATCCCGGCCAATCAGAGTGCGAGCTACTTTGTCCCATTGTAGTCTATGGAGAGATGGGGGGGGGCACTGAAATCTCAGCGCCGTGAGGCATGGAGTATTAGTAAATAAATCGTTTTTATTAAGTGTAAAACATTCTCTGTAGAAGAGCTAAAACCTTCTATAAACATACATAAATAAAAACAATAACAACGCGTTTGTCGCCGTCACCGGCGCAACATCAGGTATAGGGATAATAGAAATTGCCGGGAAATACAGTAATTCAAATTCTGTAAGCTCTTCTCATTGGTCAGCAGAAACCAACCAATCAGAATAGGAGCGACAGGGAACAATTATAACCTATGGAGAAGTATTGATCAATCAAATGAAAAGGTGGGACAGTTCAAAATACAGTAAAAAAGGCAGAAAAGAGCTGATTGGTTGAACTAGCGGGGGCTTGGCTATCCCGGCAATCAGAGTGCGAGCTACTTTGTTCCATTGTAGTCTATGGAGAGATCGGGGCAATTAAATCTCAGCTCTCAGCGCCGTGCGGCATGGAGTATGATAAAAAAATAAAAAAGTTTTTATTAGGTGTAAAATATTTTTTGAAAAAGAGCTGAAACCTTCTATAAACATACATCAATCAAATCCCTAACAACACGTTTGTCGCAGAGAGCGACGCTACATCAGGAATTGGGATATTGTAAATTGCGTGGAAATACAGTAATTCAAATTCTGTAAGGTCTTCTCATTGATCGGCAGAAACCAACCAATCAGAATAGGAGCGACAGTGACCCATTATAACCTATGGAGTAGTATTGACCAATCAAATGAAAAGGCGGACAGTTCAAAATACAGTAAAAGGCAGAAAAGAGCTGATTGGTTGAGACCAGGCGGCAGATATGAATCCACCAATCATATGTAGTGCGTTCTATTTTGAGTGGAGCAAGAAGGGCGCGATAGAAGGGCGCCCTAAAAGTTATTACTGTCTATGGGAAATATTCTAGTACTATGATTGGTTGGGGTTAAGAGGGGCTCGTCCTGCTTAGCCAATCAGCGGGTGAGCTTCTTATCTCATAGAGTTCTATGGGGAAAAGAAATGCAGAGCGAGCTCTGTTTGTGATTGGCTAAGTTAAAAGAGGTGCGATTATTATGGCCAATGGGAGAGCGAGCGACGCTCTTATGGGTTTTCTAATGCAATCTATAATAAAACTGTACATGCCCGAAATCAAATGATAAGACTCACGAAGTTGTGCAGATGTGTACAGTATATAAAATGAACAATAATATGGGTGTAACAAAAATAAACTAATAAATATTAATTCAATAAATTCATTTTAATTTCTTTAATTTCGTTAGCCAATGATCAATAATATGGGGCTAACGAAATTAAAGAAATAAAAACGTATAGATGTGGAGAGTGGCATGGGAGGTCATGTTGTGAGGGGTCAGCCTCTGCATACCAAGACCGTTGAGGAGGACAGCAGTGAAGATGAAACAATAATCGATGATGATGTAGCCGAGCCTACTTGGGAGCCGGGTGACGCAAGGGCTTCCTCATCGTCAGAAGAAGAGGGCATCAGCTTGCGCCTTAGGCAGCAGCGGAGCCAGCATGTGGGTAGTGTGGCCGTGAGTCAGCAGGGTAGCAGCTGTGCGAGGATGGGAGCCAAGCGGCCACGGGATAGAAAACCCGCTTCGCAGGTCCAAGAAAGTAGTGCCACAGGGGCTCAGCGAGGCAGCAGCGATAGTAGTCACTCAGAGCGGAGCACTGGCGGTAAAATCAGCTACTCGCGGTGTGGCAGTTCTTTGCTAAGACAACGGAGGAGCCGAATATGGGTATATGTAGAATCTGTGGGCAGAAAGTGAAGCGTGACCAGGGAGCTAACGTTGGCACCATGGCCCTGCGTCAACACATGCAGCGTCAACATCCGGTGGCCTGGGAGAAACGTGGCTTAGATGTGGTGGTCCATCCTGCCGCCGCAGCATGCCATTGTAGCCAGTCATGGCTTCATCACCTCTGCAGAAGGGAGCTGTTTCTCTTTGCCATCATCTCCCGGTCCAGACACTCCTGCTCCTCGCTACTCATGGCGCCAGCAGTCGTTCAACGAGGCAATTGCAAAGAAACAACAGTATGCGTCCAAATATCCGAAGGTGCAGGAGCTGACTGTGCTACTGTCCAAGTGGTTGGTACTGCAGTCCCTCCCTTTCCAAATGGTGGACTCTGCACCATTCAGAAAATTAATGGCCTGTGCCGAGTCGAGGTGGAGAGTTCCAAGCCGTAATTTATTTTCCTAAAAGGCAGTACCAGCCCTAAAGAAATATGTAGAACAGAAGGTGGGCTAGTTCTTGAGCTTATCGGTTTGTTCCAAGGTGCACAGCAGCACGGACTTGTGGAGCTGTAACTACAGTCAGGGCCAGTACATGTCCTTTACGGCCCACTGGGTGAGTGTGCTTCCGGCCCAGCCACACCAACAACTTGGACAGGAAACGCTGCTTTCTCCTCCACGTTGTCAAACTGCTGCTCCTGCGCCAATGTCTGCCTCCTCCTCCACCACCACCATCATCTAAGCCTCAACAAGTACTGCTCTATCATACCACATGTGTAGGGCACAGCGGTGTCACGTAATTCTACACCTGGCTTGCCTCGGCGAACGAAGTCATACAGGGGAGGAACTGCTCCGCGTCATGCAGCAAGAAATCGATGTTTGGCTTTCTCTGCACTAACTGCAAATCGGAACCATGGTGATGGACAATGGGAGGAACATGGTGTCCGCGCTGCACCGAGGAGGGATGGTCCATGCGCCCTGCATGGCGCATGTGTTCAATCTGGATGTGAAAAGGTTCCTGAAGTCTTCCATCGATCTTCAGAAGATTCTGAGAATGGACAAGAAATGGTGCATGCACTTCATCCATTCCTACAAAGCCAGGAACACCCTCCTCGAGTTGCAGCGGCAGAACGGCTTCCCCAACACACGCTGATATTCGATGTTTCCATCCGTTGGAATTCCAGCCTGCACATGTTGGACCGACTGTATGAACAGAGATTGGACCGACTGTATGAACAGAGAAAGGCCATTAACAAATTTTTCATGATCCAGGCGGACAGGAGTACTCCCCTATGTAACTTTGATGTCAGCCAGTGGCAGCTCATGTGTGATACCTGCCGTTTACTGAGGCCATTTGATGAGGCCACGTTATTTGTCAGTCGCCAGGACTACAGGATGAATAACGTCATTCCACTGCTTCATGTCCTGGAACAGATGCTGAAAAATCTGTCTGGGCAGGGGACTGGAGACGTGACGACTACACCTCGCGGCCACATGAGTCCGGTTGGGACTGAACTGGAGGAGGTGGAGGAGAAGGAGGACATTGGAGCACAAGCATTGTCTGATGAAATAAGTGGTTTTTCTACCCAGGTGACTGGAGAGGAGGAGCAGGAGCAGCTGGATGAGGTAGATGGAGATGAGGAAGACGAGGCAGAGGACCCGCAAGCACCGTGGCAGTATACAGTGGAGATGGAGGCAGGGAGTCCCTCGGAGTCACTTGTGCAGATGGCCCGCAGCATGCTGATTTGCCTGGCTAGTGACAGCCGAATAGTCACCATCCGGCAGATGGATGACTTCTGGCTTTCCACCCTATTGGACCCTCACTACTGGTCCAAAATGGGAGCCTTTTTCCCAGCTGCTGAGAGGGAGGACAAACTTAAATACTATAGGGAAATCCTCCGTAGTCAGTTGGCCGCTGCCTATGTGCTTCCTCTGACAGGTCTGAACGGGGGGGTTCCTCAGCGCTCACGTACCACTGCCGCGTCTGCTGTGGGAAGGTGGGAAGGGTGGGGGGGGTAGGAGCAGTACCAGCTCCATCAGCAGCAACCTAAGTCTGGAGTCGCTGATGAGCAGCTTCCTTCACCCGCCTAGTGAGAAGGGCACTCGCCAGCAGCAGCAGGACCTGGAGCAGACCTTGAAACAACAGGTGGTGGCCTACTTGGACAGCACTCTGCCACTCCAGTTAGAAGATCCGCTGGACTACTGGGCAGCCAAACTGGATGTGTGGCCGCAACTTGCCGAGTTTACAGTGGAGAAGCTGTCTTGCCCGGCCAGTAGTGTGGCATCCGAGCAGGTGTTCAGTGCAGCTGGTGCCATCGTTACCCCAAGGAGAACCCGCTTGTGGAACGACTGACCTTTGTCAAGATGAATCAGATGTGGATCGGCCAGGATTTCCACACACCAATGCCTTAGGCGTCAGATTACATCAGCCATAACGCCTCACCCAAACTTTGAGAAATGAGTCTGGGTTCAAACTACCTGCCTCAGCCACTATTCTGATGCCACCACCCGCCTGATGCCACTCATCTGCTGCTAGTTTCTCCATCTGTCTACCACCATCTTTACCAGGGACTGTTATTGCCACCCACCTCCACACTCTGTCATTGTGCCACTCTATGACCTCATGCTGCTGCTGCTGTTGCTGGTGCTGTGACCTCCACACTGTGTCATTGTGCCACTCTCTGACCTCATGCTGTTGCTCCTGCTGTCACCTCCACTCTCTGTCATTGTGCCACTCTGTGGCCTACTCCTTTTTTTGCCACCTCCAGAATTTGTCATTGTGCCACTGTCTGACCTCATGCTGCTGCTGTGGCTGCTGCCGTGACCTACACACTCTGTCATTGTGCCACTCTGTGGCCTACTTCTGTTTTTGCCACCTCCAGAATTTGTCATTGTGCCACTGTCTGACCCCATTCTGCTGCTGTGGCAGCTGCCGTGACCTACACACTCTGTCATTGTGCCACTGTCTGACCTCATGCTGCTGCTGTTGCTCCTGCCGTGACCTCCACACTCTGTCATTGTGCCACTCTGTGGCCTATACCTGTTTTTGCCACCTACAGAATGTCATTGTGCCACTGTCTGACCTCATGCTGCTGATGCTGCTGCTGCTGCTGTGGCTCCTGCTGTGGCCTCCACACTCTGTCATTGTGCCACTCTGTGGCCTACTACTGTTTTTGCCACCTCCAGAATGTTATTGTGCCACTGTCTGACCTCATGCTGCTGTTGTGGCTGCTGCCATGACCTACACACTGTAATGATTCTAAGCGGGATGGCTAGAAATGTGCAGTTGGACGGATCCTCTTGGCCCACCGCGGGCCAAGATGGTGGATGCAGGCGGTGGGTAGCCGATGTGCAGCTCTGGTACAGGAACAGAGACAGGCACCGCAGGTGTAGCCGTTAAACGTGTACACAGTCCAGGTGTAGCTGGTGAACGTATGCACAGTCCAGGTAGGTAGCAGGTATAGGCCAAGCAGCAGGAATAGGCCAGCAGGTGCAGCGGCAGATGTACAGCAGGTATAGGCAGGCTGGTGCAGCGGCAGATGTACAGCAGGAACTGAAAAACATGTAGAAGAGAACAGCAGCCGAGGGGTCAAGCTCTTGTGCTGAAGACAACAACGAACTGACACAGAGTATCTGTATGAGGTTCCTTATGGAGCCAGAGGTTACATGTCACTGGGTAGGGCCAAGGTATTCTGACTCTTTAAATGCAGTGCAGTGTCGGGCGTGTGCCCCTAGAGGGAGCACATGTGTGCATAGGATGCCAGGGAGCTGGAGAAAGCAGCGATGGTGAGGCTTCAGGATGGCAAGAGCCAGGACAGGTGCGTGCAGAGAGCCAGGGACACCAGGGGATGTCGCAGCAGCGGCCGGGACACAGGAGACACGGGCACGCTGTCGGTCCATAGCAGGGGCCGCAGCGTGAACCGTGACAGTACCCCCCACCCCTTAAGCCCTCCCCTCCGGGCTAGCCGGGTACCCACAAAATGACTAGGGGTAACCACCTCCTCCTCGGTTCCCCAGGAACTGTCGTCATAGGAGGTGTCTAGTGGGTCCCGGAAAAATTCTTGGACCTGGGGAGAAGAAGCAGAAACAGTAGGCAGGGGGTGGGGTAGGTTGTAGTCAGAGGTGTCTTTGCAGACCAGAGGCTCCTCTTGGAGATGCGAATCTTCCACCAGCACAGCAGAACGAATGGGCAGAGGAACGGGAGGGCAGGGCTGCTCCAGATGGGTGGGCTTGAGGCATGCGAGATTGGCACTGCTTGCCCCATTGGAAAACCTTGCCCGTTTTCCAGTCCAGGGATGGGCTTTGAAGCTGGAACCAGGGCAGCCCGAGCAGATGAACTTGGCAGGACGTAGAAGGAGATGTCCTCTTGGTGAGAACTTCCTATCTTCAGGGATACAGGCAGGGTACGGTACAGGACTGGCTCCTTCAGGATCTCCCCGTTGATTGAAGCAAATCGTAGCAGCTTTTCTAGATGGGAGACAGGCAGGCTAAAGTTCTCCAGTAGAGACGGATGGATAAAATTTTCAGAGGAGCCAGAATCCAACAGAGCAGGAACTTCATCGACAGTACCAGAAGAAAAAACGGATAGTGACCGGAGTGGTCAGACGGGGGGCAGAGGCAACATCATACAGCGTCACCTCACCCACAACACCATGGGACTGAGAATTCCGAGGCGCAGCTGGGTGGACTGGACAGTTCTTCAGATAATGACGGGTACCACCACAGTACAGGCACAGGTTTAAGCTGCGTCGACGGGCGCATTCTTCTGTGGAGAGATGGGTGCAGTTCACTTCCATTGGCTCCTCTTGGGGGAATGCGGGTGCCAGGAGAGGCTGACTCTGGGTTTTCAGTACAAGGCGCGGAGGCTTGCGAGGCCAGGTGGACACTGGCTGCTGGCGTAGCTCAAGCTCCCTCTCAGCAAAACGGATGTCAATCCGGGTAGCAAGAGCGATGAGGTCGTCCAGGGTGGTGGGTAAGTCACGACCAGCCAACTCGTCCATGATGCGTCCATCGAGGCCACCCCAGAAGGCAGCAACGAGGGCCTAGTTGTTCCAGCCAAGCTCGGAGGCCAGGGTGCAGAACTGGATGGCATACTGGCCCACTGTAGAGTCACCTTGGCGGAAGCGAAGCAGAGATGACGCAGCCGATGTGTTGCGCCAAGGTAGCTCAAAGGTTTTTCGGAATGCACTCAGGAACACCTGGAGGTCCCCTGTCAGTGGATCCCCTCTCTCCCACAGAGGTGAGACCCAGGCCAAGGCTTCACCTGAGAGCCGGCTGAGGATGAAGGCGACCTTGGCATGGTCAGAGTGGAACTGATGGGCCAGGACCTCAAAGTGGATAGTGCACTGGTTGAGGCCGCAGCGACACGTCTGGGGGTCTCCAGAATAACGGCAGGCGAGGCAGGTGCAGGCTTGGGCTGGAAAAGGCAGCAGGAGGCGGAACCACAGCAGGTGGCGGAGCAGGTGTAGATGCCATTGCTGACACAACTTGGTCCAGAGAGGTGGTGATGGTCTGCAGTTTTTTAAATAGTTGCTCCAGGTGGACGGCATGACAATTCACCATGGCTACCAGGTCAGGCAGAGTCACTCTGGTGGGATCCATAATTATGGTCAGTTCGTACTGTAGCGATTCTAACTGGGATGGCTAGAAACGTGCGGTTGGACGGATCCTCTGGGCCCACCGTGGGCCAAGATGGTAGATGCAGGCGTTGGGTAGCCGAAGTGCAGGTCTTGGTTGACAGTACAGGAACAGAAACAGGCACCGCAGGTGTATCTGTTGAACGTGTACACAGTAAAGGTGTAGCTGGTGCACGTATGCACAGTCCAGGTAGGTAGCAGGTATAGGCCAAGCAGCAGGAATAGGCCAGCAGGTACAGCGGCAGATGTGCAGCAGGTATAGGCAGGCTGGTGCAGCGGCAGATGTACAGCAGGAATTGAAAAACATGTAGAACCTACAAGAGAACAGCAGCAATGCAGCAGCCAAGGGGTCAAGCTCTTGTGCTGAAGACAACAACGAACTGACGCAGAGTAAAGGTATGAGGATCCTTATGTAGCCAGAGGTTACAGGTCACTGGGCAGGGCCAAGGTACTCTGACTCTTTAAATGCGGTGCAGTGCCACGTGCGTGCCCCTAGAGGGAGCACGTGTGCGCACAGGATGCCAGGGAAATGGAGGAAGCAGCGATGGTGAGGCTTCAGGAGTGGCAGGAGCCAGGGACACCAGGGGATGTCGCAGCAGCGGCCGGGACACAGGAGACACGGGCACGCTGTCGGTCCATAGCAGGGGCCGCGGCGTGAACCGTGACACACACTCTGTCATTACGCCACTGTCTGACCTCATGCTGCTACTGTTGATGACGTCATCTCCACACTGTGTCATTGTGCCTCTTTGTGGGCTCCTAATGTTTCTGCCACCTCCAGAATTTGCCATTGTGCCACTCTGTGGCCTACTCATGCTTCTGCCACGTGATCGCTGTCTCACTGGAACACCCTGAGGTTTCCTAATGCTGGTTCCACCCTCACCACTCTATGACGTTGCCACTATATTTAGTTTTCCCCTTCTTTTCACCTGTCAGAAGGAATGGGAAGGATCCGGATTGTCTAGCCAAAAGCAGGAGTGGATACAGAATACAGAAGACATGCAAATATCCCATTTACTGGTCATCTCTGTTTTGGATCAACTCCTGTTTGTTTTTGGCCTTAGCAATACTGATGGATTATTGACCGATTGAAAGCGGACACTGACGGATGAAAGGAAGGGCAAAATGATCAGAGGCGTCAATGCAAAATTACTGCTGACACCCTCTCCACTCATTTGGGGGGGCCTCTACATGTATCAGCGTGTAACAGAACAGGTTATGTCATATTTTGTGACAGTTTAAAGCTCTGGCCTCATGGAGTGACCCCTGTTGTGACGTCGACTTACTGTGCTGCGATCTGTGGCTGCTCCAGTAACCTAATACTGACTTTATCAGGCTGCATTCCCGCTTCAGTTTTTTGGTCAGTTTTGCCCCCCGTAAGTGCCCAAGGAATTTCAGAGTGAAGCGATTCTAATAGCGGCAGCAGTCATGTGTCATACTAAAACACAGCATTGTATGAAGACCAAACCAAGCTCCTTCTGCATATTTAAGCATGGCACAATGTTCTACAGCACCCTGCAGGCTCTGTGCAGCCCGGACATAGCTGTTTTTTAATACGATTCGTCCCGAAGTAATTCGGACCGAAACAAATTTTGTCTGAAAATTCGGCGAAGTCGGTGAACCGAATTTTTGAGAAATTCGTCCATCTCAAACTATAATGATTGGTTTTTAATATGTAGGGAGAGGTTATTGAAGACTTTTTCTTAAACTATTGTTTTGTTTATTTTCTTTGGTCAGGAGATAAAAAAGATTTTATCTCCTCTTAGAGAACACAAATTTCTGGTTACAACCATCTCTACCCCACTTTCCCTACTCTCTCTTATCTCTCATTGCTCTAAGCTGCCATCACTCACTCAGTCCGTTCATGATGTGTCACCACTTCAGAGCTCTGCAGCCCGAGTTATACAATTTATAAATCTCTTGCACTCATGTCAGTGTAACAGGAATAGCTAGGCACAGTAAAGCTGATGTGTCAATCACTGCTTCATCGCCGTCCACAACCTGAACAGCATGTGTGATTCTAAAGCTGGCTGTGGCTCTGTGAAGCTGAACCTCTAAAGTGTACTGGTTGTGCATACCACCCCTTTATTGCTGTCTTGCCGGGTGTTGTATGTCAGGCAGCTGGGGCTCTCACACAATAGTCTAACACTTCACCTGATAAAGCTGACACCAATGAATAACATATGTTTTGTGCATTTATTGCAGAGTTTATGTTCATTGTAGTCTGGGTTCTATTATTTAGAGTGGAGGTTCATCCCATATCCAAGAGTCATAAAATAGCATATGCATTACTATGTCCATCCTTCTTAAATGCTTTCTTACGACACTAGGAGACTTAATTCCACTCCACACAGTAATAATATCCCATGTGATGCAGGCTCTCTTCAGAATATATTCTTATGAAATTTTTGATATATTTGTATGACAGATGTAAACAATTTGTTTCCTTCTTTAAAGCTTTATTACAATGTGAAAAAGTAACAGAAAAAATGCACATGCTTTATGTAAAACATGAGCATATACAAAGTGGAGTCACATTATTATGACCACCTCTTACTTTGAAGTTGGCAATGTGTAGCTCATGAAGGAAGTTGCGTGTCATGAGCTGACTTGGTGCTTTTATAAGATGGGCTGTCTTCATACATGTCCCTCACTGATGTCATGGGTAAAAGGACAATTTTATCAGTTACAAAGAGGGATGATTACTGGCTTTTGGGCCAATGGTTGCAGTATTTCTGAAACTGCACAGTTTATGAACTGCTTGCATGCTGCTGTGATGAAATTTTATCATGAGTGCACAAATGGCACCATTGTGAATAGGTCAGGTGGAAACAGTGGAGCACTATGTGCCATTG
The DNA here is from genome assembly GCA_025379985.1 of Phyllomedusa bahiana. Taxonomy (NCBI): domain Eukaryota; kingdom Metazoa; phylum Chordata; class Amphibia; order Anura; family Hylidae; genus Phyllomedusa; species Phyllomedusa bahiana. The sequence goes on from JAODAL010019120.1 coordinate 38,338, forward strand.
AAGTGTAAGGTAAATGTCAACTATGAAGGTGTGTCAGGGTGGACTGAAACACTACAGTGCAGCCACTCACCACCAAAATGAACCACAGCAGGCTACCAGACTATCATACCTGTCTAAAAAAATGAGTTCAGTTAACTTTACTGTATATTAGACCCTGAAGCAAAGGGGAGGTGATTTTACCTTTTTTATTAAAGTTGCATTTGCAGAAAAGGCTTCAATTTTCATGGGAGTATTAGAATTTGATCTATGTTGATTGGCAATGGATGTCTTCTCCATTGAGTCACATTTCTGCTTTATTAATTGGATGGACATTGGTGTGTCAAGTGAGAAACATCAAAGAACAAATACCCTGCAACTATTGTTAGAGGAACAAAAGCTGGTGGTGGTAGCATTGTGATCTGTGGAATGTTATTGTGGCATTCAAAAGGCCCACTCCTCCATGTGGAAGATTCTCTCAAATGATATGGTTATAAATCCATCTTTGTACACACATGCTTGCTAATGGTTTTACCGGGGGTTTTTAAATCTTTCAGAAGACAATGGACATATCACAAGCTAAAAATGCCAATTTTGGGATGAAAGAGCATGATCAACTTCCAAGTGATATCTTGGCCTCTTAATTTCTAGACTTAAACCCAACTCAGCATCTGTGGAACCACCTTGATCATAATGTTGGCTCCCTGGTTCTCCCTCACACACCCTCCAGTAGCTTTGGGATGCTGTCAGCATGGCTCCAGATACCTGTGACAACCTACCAGTACCTTATTGAGTCACTCCCAGCCCATCTGTGCTGAACACAGTGGTTTCTAAGAATATTAACTAGTGGTCATAATAATGTGACTTGTGGGTGTATTAGGAGGTATTTTAATATTAAACTATTCAAAGAATGGTTACCATACCAATTATGAAATATTGTTAAAAAAAAATATGGGGTTATGACGTGTGACTTAAACTGAGCATTATAAAGGCACAGTGTGATCCCAAAGTGGTGGTGTCCATTTTACATACAGGTTTAAACAATTTAAAGGACTTATCGGGTCAATAAAGGGTCATGGCAAAGATCAAACATTACCCAGAGGAAGCATCAATCTTTGCCAGTCTTTAAGAAGTTCTTTATTATAGTTAGTAGCCATGTATAAGAAGGGTAAAACCGGAAGTATCATGAACTCTGCAAGAACCCCTTGGAGATATATTCCCCCTCAAACAATGGTAAAAGTTTTGTAATAATATTATCAAAGCACTTCTTATTTTGTGTTCCCTTCTTGCAGGAGTTGTTGCAGAGTTGTATAATGTGCCATTATTGTTTGAACATTCTTTACTGTATTTTTCCACAATGTAGTTCTGGTAACATGACAGCAAAGAAAACTCACCTCTGAGGGCGGGGGCAAAAGAAAAAGGAGTCTGTAGCATGTGAGGTAATAAAGTGACAAGAGAATGTCTCCGGCTTGACAACCCACGACCGGTACAGAGGTGTTTGTGAGAAACAGCTGAGATTGGGTCTGGTCTGTGCTGGGTTTACAATGACTGAGAAAAAGTTGTCTCTGTGAAGAAATCTTAAGACTGCTGACTGGGCTGTGGAGAAATTAAGTCACATGATTCCTAACAGTGGTGGTAGTAATGGCTGAAGACAGTGGGGTGTAGCCATCTGGGCCACAAGACTCCTGGTGCATGAGTAGGATATCAGTGACATCCTGTAACATCCAAGAGAGTGCCACCTGTGCAGCACTCGACTGCAGATTATTGTATCCTTAAAAGGGTTTGTCCTATCGCGTATTACCTTCTTTGAGGCCAATAAGTAGCTCGCTACAAGCTAACTTCACAAACTGGTGAGATGGCAGCTTTTTCCCATTATTTATGGGTTCGAATATCCAAGCTTGTTTTTTTGAAGCTACCATAGATTAACAGGGAGAACTGCACAATAATGGCCACCTCTTTATTCTCTGAGGCCGGCTTCTAGCAAATATTTTATAGAAGTCCATGCAGGATCATTAGAAAGCCTGCGATGTTATGGGTTAAAAAAAGTTGAGAGCCCTAAAAAGGAGGGAATTGGAAACATCTGGGAAGGGATGCGAAACCCATTTGGATTTATGAGTTGGATCAGGGTCCTCGAGGCTTAAATTATGTTTGATTTAGGTATTATTTTAAAAGTAATTTTTTGATATGCCTTTACCCTTGTCAGACATTGTTTCATGTTGTATTTAATATTGTGGTTTAAAGTATACACTTGTTTCATGAATGATTTTTTAACTTCTTGTAAGGATATGGGAAAAGAGTGTTGTCGTTTGGCACATTCCCCTTTTTCCTTTCCCTATTTAAAACCAAGACCCTTTGTTAAAATTTTGTGACCGTGAAAAAGGGGGTCCCTTTTTGCCCGAAAACGGCGGTTTGTGGGTTTCCCCCCCCCCACCCCCTTTGGAAAGATTGAAATGAAAAAAAGAACGCACCCTTGGTTTATCCTGGGTCCGTTTTGCTTTTGCTTTTCCTAAAGTGCTTGTGGGCTTTTGAACTGGAGCCAGGGGGCCCTGCGGGAAGACAGGTGCCTAAGTGGGAAAAAACTTACCTCACTCTCGGTGGTGCTGTTCTTTACCTTTTTGGTTATGCTTTTGTTGTGCAAAATTGGCCGTTAAAGGGATTTAAGAGATGGGACAACCTCTTTAAAGAAGGCCTGTAAGTGGCATTGGCATGTGATTGCTGAGGCCATTGATTGGCTGCAGTTTTTATGTGCCATTTGGTAGTACTGGAAGTAAACAAAGATCATAGACTGGGCAGCAAAGACAGTCTTGCATCTAGATATTTATTATAAATAAGGCCCATTATTTTTGTTATTTAACCCTTTAATGCATGACATTCCTGTACATCATGCTGCAATGCCTTTTGATGCACCATGACTTCCAGGAATGCTATGAATATCGTGTGGGCACAGGAGTTATGCCTACATGATTGCAGCGGAGCCCGGTGGTGATTGACAGCTGCTATCGGGAGCGGAAATAACTCTGCTCCTGACAGTTTAACCCCCTAGCTGCCGCAAATTGCCAAGCAGCAGTAAGGGTATGGAGATAGACAGCTCCCTCTGTCCTCAATCGGAACCCCAGCAATGAAATTGCGGGGTTCCGGAAGTTGCCATGGCAACCCAGGGGTCAGACAATGACCTCCAGGTTGTCGTGAATCCTTAGGCTCTGATTGCAGTTTTTAATTTCATGCAGCATGAATGCTGCAATGTATTTTACCTGAGTTTACCGCAATTAATGAACGTGAGTATAGTACCTAGTGGGACAAGTAAAAAAAAAAAAAAAAAAAATTGTTTTAAAATGTAAAAAAACCCAAAAAAAAAACCCCACCCCCCATTACCCCTTACACGTACCAATCACCCCAAAAAAGATAAAAATTAAAAAAGTGCACATATTTGGTTTCCCCCTGGTAACGACCTTTCCTATAAATCCGGCAAAAATATAATGGTACCCTGCACTGCATAGACAACAATAAAAAATCATATCCAACGGAATATGCAACAGTTGTATATTCTGCCAGATTGCCGGCGGATTCCCCTATATTCAGTTCTACAGTGCTGAGAAAACTTGAAAAACCCACCAGGGTTTTCGCAAATCTGCGGAAAACCCGGTCCTGTGTGGTCGCAAATTAAAATCCGTTGATTTTTAAAGGTTTTTTTCTTAGCTGTGTAGACCTAGCCTAACAGTGTAGATTTATTGTGCCTCAAAATAACTCAAAACACATCCATCAATGTCTAAACCACTGGCAACAAAAGTAAAAATGGACAAATTTTGCCTAAAGAGTATATATTTTCCTGGCCACCATTATTTTCCAGCACTGCCTTAACCCCTTAAAGACCTTGCATTTTTTTTTTTTTTACACTTTTGTTTTTCATCCTCGCCTTGCAGGAAGTCTGAAAATAGAAAATATGGCAGAGATGGTGCGCAGCACCATTTCTCATTCATTTAGATGCCGTGACCATGTTTGCTGCAGTGTCTAAATGGTTAACCGCCGGATGTTAGCTGGCACCTGGCAGCTATGTAGCGATCCCGCTACATAGCCCATTAGCTACCCTGGGACGTATTCATACGTCCAGGGATTATTAAGTGGTTAAAGAGGTTATTTCACTACATTGATTTATCTTATATCAGTCCTATTTTTTCAGTCTCATTTTTTAATTCAATTTGTTTACTGGCTTCTGCTAGCTATTACTGACCTGCAGTGATGAGCTGCTGAAGATACCAGGTCTGGCAGCCTATCAGGAGAGATCAAACAGGTCTGTAGCTATAGCGACCTGAGGAGCTGATGCATCCCATACAAGAGGGAATATCTAGGAATAGGTAGGACACTGTTAATGGACACATATTGCAAAGTGACTTGTTTTTGCAAGATCTTTTACATAAGAAGAAATCCTGGTACTAAGACAACCCCTCTCTTGGACACTAGAGCTTCACAAGTTTCAGCAACTGGAATCCTCTTCCACTCCTCCATGACAACATCACAGAGCTGTTGCTCAGTTGGGTATAGGTCTTGAGACATGCTTGGTCAGTGCAGTACTTTTACCCCCAATTTCTTTAGCAAGGCAGTAGTCATCTTCGAGATGTGTTTGGTGTCTTTATCATGTTGAAATTCTGCCATGCGGACCTGTTTCCGACTGGTGGGGATCATGCTCTGCTTCAGCATGTCACAGTACATGTTGTATTTCATGATCCCTCAATGAACTGTAGCTCCCCACAGCTGGCAGCACTCATGCAACCCTAAACCATGACACTCTCACTGTAGGCAACACACTCTTGTAATCCTCACCTAGTTGCCATCTCACACACATGATATGACGCTAATTATGTGCACTCAACTTCTTTGGTTAACCATGGCAAGCTATGAGAGGAACTTGCCTTGTATTTTCTTGGCCACCATGCTGCAGCTCGGTTTCAGGGTGCTGACAATCATCTTAAACTTCCAGTGACCAGTATGAGAGATTGTGATAGCGATAACACCAAATTTAACACAGCAGCTTTCCATTCACATCTGAGTCGTTGTAATACTAACAAGTGACATGACATCATAGAGGGAAAATTGCAAATTGGGCAACATTTCTTCATTTTCACTTAGTGGTATACTCATTTCTGTGGCCAGCGGTTTAGACATTGATGGCTGTGTGTTATTTTGAGAGCACACCAAATTTATACTGTTATACCAGCTTTACACTGACTACTTCAAATTGTATCAAAATGTAATTACTTCAGTGTTGACCCATGAAAAGCTATAATACTATACGTACAAAAATGTAAAGGGTGTACTTACTTTTGTGAGATACTGTAGGTTTCTTGTCACTCTTTTATGTCACCTACATAGCGGTGTTAGTAGTTGGGCAGGCTAACATTTTCTGACAGACTTGAATTTAACTAAAATGTACATTTAATGTATACAGTCCGTGTTTGACAGAAAGCTCTACTTTCATTTTCTTTTAATCAAATTTTTAGTATGATGGTCTTAGAACCTTCAATGTTGCCATCAATTTTCTGTCACTTTCAGCCAATAATGCGCTACTGCACATAATATAAGTGATGTCTAGTTAAGAAACTGTTTCTATGAGAACTGTGAGACTCCAAAAATATCCCAGTACTCAATGTAATTTCCAGAATCATGTTATCTGGAAACATGCTTAAAAAGAACATTTGGACAGTTAATAATTTGCCAAATTGACAAAAGAAAAAAAGCCTAAAAGGAAGAAGGGGTGATCCCCAAATTACATGTTTTTTAAAACTTGATAGAAGGGAAAAGATAATATTCTTTTGAACAGTTTATTGTCTGTCATAGTTGCCTACTTTCCTTAATCTCCATGGGCCATGTGTTACTTTCTTATCATCAGCTTGTGTTTTTTTAGCGTGTTTTTCTGACACGTACAGTTGATCTAAAGTCATTGTTATTAAACACCTTCAGATTACCTTCAAGACACTGTTTTATAACCATGGTTTTGCTGAAAAAAACTTCTGACCTATTTGTCCTGGTTTTACAGCTTTCACCCCAGACCTGAAGGAGATCAGACACTATTCTCATCTCAGACATTTATAACATATCCAGAGGATATTCTATAAATATTTTATAGATTTGGGTCCTATCTCTGGGACCTGCACCCATCTCCAGAACAGTGGTCTCCCGGCCCTTCATCCTGCTTGGTGCCTAAGTAAATGGAGAAGTGTCCATTTAATTCTATGGAGGTTCTGATTAGATCTGATGTCACTTATTTAACTGTGTTCAGAACTCCCATAAGAGTAAGTGTAGATATGCCCATGTATGGCCACCTCTCCACTTATAGTGCATGCAGAACCAAGCAGAACAAAGGGAAGTCAGGGGACCACCATTACGAAGTAAGGTGCATGTCCAATGAGTGGTACCCACATTTAGTATACTGTACATGTCTGAGAAGAGTTGGATAACCCTTTAAATTTAGTGTAAAACCAAATATTCCAATGAAAGAGGTTGGTAGAGTAGTTTTTATATAAAAAGGTAATTGACTATTTATAATTAATTTAGTAAAAATCCGTAGCACTGTAACAGTATTGTTCCTCAAGAGCTGGAAAATATATTACAGTATGTCACAATAACTGCCTTTTGTTGATTATAGTTACTTCGTGTAGGAAACCACCACCTGAAGAATAAGGGTATGTCCCCACAGCACGGGTTTTCGGCTGGTTTTTCAGCCGGTTTGCGGTTTTACAGACCGCCTGAAAAACCGGCCGAAAATTAGCACAATTGTGCTCTATGGAAAACCCGTGCAGCAGCCCCCACTGCACGGGTTTTCCGCCCGGCGGTTTTGCCGCCGGCGGCGGCAAGACATCGAGCAAGCACCATCTTCTGTCCGGTTTTCGGACGGAATATGTGCTGCTCAATGGGAGGGGGGAGGTCTCTTTTCCGCTCATCGCGGAGAAAAGCCGTCCCCCCCACGGCCGTGGGGACGGCCGCAAAACAGGACAAATACCGGCCGGTTTGTCCTATGCCGTGTAAACGCGCCCTAAAAGACTAAATATGACAGAATAGGGTTCCCCTGCAGCAACATAGAACAATATTGCAATGTCCCAATATCTCAGAAGGAACACAGAGCAACCGTGGCAGCAGGGGTAGAAATAAACATTTTATTTGTGTTATAGTAACAGATCTCTAAGACATGATAAATTGCTTCTTTATTTTCAAATAAATATTAAAGACAATTATTGTCTGTGTGACCATTTCTGATAGACGTATTAGCAGCCAGTAAAATTTTCAGTGAGTTTTTTTTCAATTGTATGCATTTAAGAAATATAATATGATTTTTTATAGAATGATAAATGAACAAATATAAAAATAAGGTGGCCTATAGGTTTATTGGAGCACACATTTAAAAAAGGTAAACAACATGAATAAAAAAAAACATTGATATTCAGATAATTAAATGAGAAACCCACAGCTTGATACCTCATCTAATTTCATCAATACTCATTAATACCCATTTCAGTGGTAATGGGGTGTTCATGCCTATTTCTTTACTTTTTTCTTCATTAATGTAGTTTAATTTTGGGCCTTTATTGATCATTATTCTCCCCATCAATTACATTACTTTTTAATGTCTTCTAATCAGCAATTTGCTGATTAGAAGGAATTCAAAAAATGATTGGAATTAGAATATAGTTGGTAAAGATGATATCTAATTATGGAGCAATGAATTTAGTTTACAGAAAAAAAAATCATATTAAGAAGATAATCAGTGTTGAAACCTTGGGAAATTGACAGGAACACATTATTCAAGAATACAGGTAGAACAACTGAGACTAAAGCATATTTGTAGATAATTGTGTGTTCATCCACAGGGAGCAATTGCTACAGAGTCCGTCAGTTTGGAGGGCTCTAATTCTCGTCCTATACGTCCAAAGACACCATCTCTTTGCAATGCTGCAGTAGCACAATTAATTGGTTGGCAGTGCTCACTAACACCTGACTGCTTTGCATAGATTGATTCAATGGTACACATTAACTATGGCAATTTCACCAGATTTCTGGTTCACTTTACACCAAAATACATATATATTAAAAATAAAATAAATTTAAAAAAAACAGCACAAAACCCCTCTTTTTCCAATAAAGTCATTTTATTTTGTCAAGAAATTAAAATTCTAAAAAGGTACACATAATATGTATTGTCATGTTCAATATGCTGCAATTTATAATCTGATCATGATATTTAATTTGTACAGTAAACACTGCAAACAAAATACATAAAAACCCACATCAGAATTGCATTTTTTTGTCCACACACCACCACAAAAATGGAATAAAAAGTGATGAAAAACTCTTATGTACCACATAATGCTACTAAACAAAATGTAAATTTATCCCACAAAGAAAAGCCCTAGCACAACTCTATTGACATAAAATTTTGTAATTTAGAATGTCAATCTGTTTTCCCTTAGTCCTGTCAGCAGCACAATGATAGAACAGATAAAACTTTTAATGGGCTGACTATTCTATAATGTTTGGCCCAAAACTCCATTCTTTGTGTTATTTCTTAGTACTAACTGTCTTACTAAGGAGGGATCCTTGTGCTGCTAACAAAACTAAGTGAAAAGAGATTTCTGAGGAGCACCTTATCTTGAAGGAATACAATGCCTGGAATTCTCCCACACACTTGGTGGAAGAGACAGGTAATAAGAAATTAACTTCTGGCAGAGAACCGTCTTCTAATGGTTCAAACAGAGGTTTGCATAGCTTCCTCAAAACCATCCCAAGCTGGGTCTCAGTCTACAGACAACCTTGATAAACCTTTTTACAAAGTGGTCTAGTGCACACCGTACTCCAAAGAAGGTTGACATGTCACAATTTGAATCTTTAAGTTAGATGGGCTATGATCTTTATCAAACCCCAGTTGTATAACCTTCAAATTTAAAGCACCTGGGAGAGGAAGATAAGAGTAGCTTTTTCAGGAGGGCCAGTCCAAAAACATCAACCTGACTCTAGAGCAAATCACATTTGTCGTGAATCCTCTGGTTTGTCTTTAACCTCCTGTTGTTTGGCCTGACATTGCAGAGCTTGGTCTAATTCAGAATGTCCAAGCATATCAGTCTTAGAAGTTTGTGTAGGACTTCTAAGGTTTACTTTTTACAAGGTCTCAGATTCATCCTGTGGGGGAAAGCACAGTCTAAACTGTAACGTGGCACCATATTACACTTGAGATGTCCCAATGTCGGGATTCTGGGATGTCAATAAGATCATAATACTTTCCAAGTTGTCAATGTCAGGCTCTGGATATTGGTGGACCTTTGGCTGCTCTGAGACACCAAGTTGTGTCTGCAAGGGAGTATCCAGTATTGGCCCCGGCTCAATCTCATTATGTGATGAAACCATGCCCTCTTGATCTAGAATGGTAATACTGCAGTAAGAGAAGCATGATCCTCTATGGTCTTGGATAGAACACTCTTTATCATGGTCCATGGTGCGAACACACAGGCCAGTGTAAAGTGCCATGAAAAAGTCATGGCATCTACAGCTAATGGATTTTCCAGCTTGTAGAGAGAAAAATAAAACAGTCCTTTGGGGTTGTCTCTTGTCGCTGACTGTTGACTACAATGTTCTGGCTCTCCAGAATGTATATTACAGTCAAGTTGGATAGATGTCTCTCTACCAGACATTTGCTAGACTAAATCCATCAAAGAAGATGACTTCTTCCTGCCCTGCTTGTTTATGTAAACTGTTTGCAATTGTGTTGTCTATAATAATTCTCAAGGATGTTCCATGTATGAGGGGAAGAAAATTCTAGACTCAGTCTGACTGTTATTTGATGACATTAGAGTCACAAGAGACATTTAAGAGCCTTGTACTGATAGAGACTCTAGATTGGCTCCCCAGCCAAGCTTGGAGGCATTTTTTTTGTAAGGTACCTCAACTAGATTAGAGCAAAAGATCTCCCACTTGGTAGATTTTGGCCATGGTTCTCAGAGTCGGTCTACTAGAGAACTGCAAATAAGATCCCCCTTGATGGATACTGAGGACCCTTGTTTGATTGAGGAAAATAATTAGACGTCTTGAATTTATTATGAACCCTAAAAAAATGTATCTGGGGTAAGGAGAAATTTGGGACTTTTACAACTTTATTAACCAGCCTAAATCTGTTAATCTACTGTCTGTGGTTCCTGAATCAGCCAATCTCTTGACCTCGCTAACAGGAGCCAATTGTCCAAATATGGCACTTGAGAGATTCCTTGAAGTCTTAGATGTGCGGGAGACAAATAAACTGAGAGTGTCTCAAATACTTTTGATGATGAAAGGCAATGAAAATAAGAAAGTATACATCCTTTAGGTTTAAAGGGACCATAACATTTCCAGGCTGAATGAAAGATTTTATTGGTTCCACATGGAAGAGCTTTTTTATTATCAACAATTTTAGAGCAGGACTATAATCATGCACCATTCTCTGGATTGTTTGGGTACCAGAAAAGACCATGAAATATACTTCTATGCCTCTCTGTAAGAGGTGTAGTGACATGAGAACTTGATTTTGCATTAGTTTGATTATAGAGGACAACAGGGCTTTTTGGCTTTTGAAAGACTTTAGGTTACTAGAAAGTGACCTAAAGGATGATCGAATACTGTAACTATGTCTATAAATTTTACAACCCCTTTGTCCTGAGATAACATCTTCCAAGCAGGAAAATGCTTTGAAGATATCCTCCTACGAGACAACTTCTGATGTCAGAACTGTGGTTTCTCAGGGCCATAATACTTTCAAACCTTTTTTTGGTTTCATTGGTCATGGGCACCTGAGGCTGGACTAAAGGCCCTTGGTTAGGTCTCTGAAATAAGCTTCTGTTCCGAATGCAGCTGGGCTTGAGGGATTGACTTGCCCTTCATCATACAGTGCCTTCATCAACTCATCAAGCTCTGACCTAAAAAGTCTCCCAGGTTTAAATCTGAGATTTCACCTGGTGTTCTTGTATGAAATATGATATAAAAATGTGATTTTATTAAAAGCATTTTAAGTGGCAAATATGATTTATTCATATGAGGAAGGGCTTGTACATATATAACCTATGAAAGGGAATTTGATCATTTAAGTAGAAATATTTTTCTGTGTCAAAAAAGTCAAGCATCCATCAAGTAGAGTACCTGTTGTTAAAAAGTAGTGGTCCACAGCCGAGAAAATCAAAGACAAAGGGTGCCCAAGCTGAGGTTATGCTGACTACACTACTGACATCATTAATAAAATGTAAATGTTACATGATACGAGGCTTTTCTGACTGCTATGTAGAGGTTGAGTGACAGATAACTTTTTTTACTGCATCATTAAAGTATAAAATTACTTACCAGGTTGAAACAGTTTATAATAACCAGACCATGATGATTACTGTTATACTGTATCTGACAAAAGTGAGTACACCCCTCACATTTTTGTAAACATTGCATTATATCTTTGCATGGGACAACACTGAAGATTTGATACTTTGACATAATGTAAAGTAGTCACTGTACATGTTGTATAAATTTAGTGTACACTCAAAATAACACGCAGTCACTAAAGTCTAAACGGCTGGTAAAATAAATGAGTACGCCCTTGAGTAAAAATGGACAAATTGTGTCCAATTTCCTCTTTTCCCTCCACGGTGTCAGGTGACAAGTTATTGTTGCAAGGTCTCAGGTGTGAATTGGGAGCAGGTGTGTTAAATTTAGTGTTATTACTCTTACACTGGAAGTTCAAAATGGTATCTCAGGGTAAAAAAATGAGGGGAAAAGTGCTGGACTGGCCAAGCATGTCTTCAGACCTAAACCCTATTGAACATCTGTGAGGCATCCTCAAATGGAAGGTGGAAGAGCGCAAGATCTCTAACATCCACCAGCTCTGTGATGTCTTCATGGAGGAGTGGAAGAGGATTCCAGTGAGTACATGTGAAGCTCTAGTATACTCCTTGCCCAAGAAGGTTAAGGCTGTGCTGGAAAATAATGGTGGCCACATAACATATTGACACTTTGGGCACAATTTGTCAATTTTCTCTAAGGGGTGTATTCACTTTTGTTGCCAGTGGTTTAGACATTAATGACTGTGTGTTGAGGTATTTTGAGGACACACCAAATTTACACTTTTATACAAGCTGTACAATGACTACTTTACATTGTATGAAAGTGTCATATCTTCAGTGTTGTCCCATGAAAAGATACTGAAATATTTACAAAAGTGTGAGGACTGTACTACTTTGTGAGATACTGTATATTAGTCCCTGTAAGTTTCTCCTTCAGTAAATGTGTCATGTATTTAGTAAATTAATGACCATTGCCATTGTCTGCTATGTTACCTGAAGGTATCCTTCTGTGCTAATAGGGAGATATACTTATATATAATAATGGTTTGGCATGAGAAAAGGTAAGGGCATTGATGTCACAGGTATACTGCCTACAGGATCCTGTTATGTTCTGGATACTGTAAAGTCTCATGCAGAATATAGTAATTACTTTTTTTTAAACAGCCTAAAGATTTTTTTAATTGAAATAGCAATATGTGTTTAACCTCCTGAGTATCATTAAACTGATTTTTTTTTCTCTTGTTAAAGATAGGATTTTAGTGGAAAATGATGGACAAAGAATAAGGATAAATTATAAGAACCATAAAATTAAATACTGATTGTCCTATTAACTATTTAAAGAAACCCTTCCAATCTACTGAGCTGATACAACTCATCATATCCTTAACTTAATGCTGAATCTGAAACTATTACATTTCCATATTACATCCTATTTTACTGTAATGTATACATTTATAGAGCTTTTACGCAATATGTCAAAATAAAAACATACATCTTTGTTCCTAGACTCCAGTATGTATCCATTGTAATCAGATATATGTGCATCTTATATAGCCAAAGCTACTCATTTTGGTTGTCTTAGATCACTGTGTTATTGGTCATCAAGCTTTTGCATAGACATATGATAATGCTTATGATAATTGTGGTAGCTTTTAATTATGGTATCACCAACAATCCGTTCTCATTTATCAACAAAAAGGCAGATTAAGTTTCAATCTCTGCTATAAATCTTTTGCAACATTTACAAGACTCCTGAACTTTAATAGGCCTCCAATGATAGACAAAATCTTAGAACGTTAAGTACAGTCTATTATGAAATTCATTCCTTCAAAGCTCATCTGTTCATGTTGCAGATCTTACCTTCTTACTAATTAAACGACCACTCCATTTTTTCCCCTTCAGTACATTAAAAATTGCTTTTAGGTACACAATAGTATCAGTAATTAGCCTATCTGCAGTTGAATATGTAATCTCCCCCTGCTGGGACTGGATCATGTGACCTGCTCTCTGAGTTGCTGAAATGCATAGCATGGTTGTGTGACTTAGAAGTGAATCTCTGAATTCCTGTGGGAGGGTTAAAGTCAGGGGTGAAGCGGTAGCAGTCGCTATTGGGCCCTGCAACCTGAGGGGGACCAAAAGCCCTTTGCCACAAAAGAAGACACCGGTATTGTAAATGGCACATGGTGAATGGGGGCCCAATATCACTTCTTGCACTAGGGCCCAAGAGCTTAAAGTTACGCCTCTGGTCAAAGTCAATCTCATAGGAATGCATAGAAAGAGAGACTTCCCATCAGCATCAAAAGCACAGTGTGTTTCAGCTAATCAAAGTGCAGGTTATGCAACAGACTGTTGCAGCAGCCACATATAAGGTATTTTTTAGAAAAAGCAATTTCTAAAAAAAAAACTAAAGTGGTCTTTTTCAAGCCAATATATACTTGCTACTTCTTTTTCCTCTCATTTCCCTATTAGTACACATGTACACACTGCTTGAGTCTGTGCCAAGACTGCTGCAGTCACATGACTTTACCTTCCTTCCCCCTCCCCCTTCCTCATCCGCAAGGAGTAAGCAAAGGGCGTCTCCTATTCTGCCCTATATTGAAATAAATGACACATAGCCTTCCTTCTAGGGAATAAGGTTACTAAACAGCAGGTACATTTTCAAGTAGAAATCTTTTAATAATCTGTTGCACAATACACTAAAGGCACTCATTTTGTCAACAGATCTAGTAACCACTATGTGGTTATATATCACTGAGAGTAAAAAATACACTGTATAATTACTTAAAAGGCATGAGACAATGGCAATGAATTTAGCAGGTTGCATTTTAATAGAAAGTAAGTAATAAAATTGCTTCTTTCAGTATGTAGGCAGAGTATGTTTTTTTTTAAACAACGGAGTTCATAAAAAGATCTTAAAGTGCTCCTTGAAGAGGACCTATAACCACTACCTACCTATGTGAGGAAACACAAGTAGTGTAGTAATGCTAGTGTATGTAATGCGCCTATCGAGGTGCATTGCGTAATGGAGGCGCATAATTTATCATTACAAGTGTATGCAAGGCGCATTGCATTGTGGAGGTGCACAGCGTATCATCACTAAAATATTTAATGCGCCTTTTTAGGCGCATTACAATGTGTCGTGCCCGACGTATAATGCGCCTAGTTTTGGTATATTACAGTTCATTGATATCGAGAATATAGAGTAAAAAACCAGGGGGTTGCGTCTCTCAAATACACATCTTTAGCAAGTCAAAGAATTGCCCACAGTATTACAGCGACCAAGGTTTTACTTTCATTTTATTAGAGAGAGGTCACAATCTGATGATAGTTCTTCAACAGTTTTGCGGGGGAAGCTGATTCTACACAACATAAGAATGGTAAAAGGAACCTTATGCTCTGTCCATTAGAATTTCACGCGGATTCTGCCTCAAAATCCTCATTGAAAACCGAAAGAAACCAATTCCATTTGACCTCAATAGAAAATACGCGAACATGCTTTTTCTTTGGTCATATTCCATGTGACAAACACATGGAAATTTACTATTACAGTCAATGGCATGGCTAAAATTATCATGCAATAAGCGCCTAAATATTTGTACGTGTATTGTATGTGGATTTTAATGCGAACCCGCGTCCAAACCCAATAGGCATGAATTGGACTCTTTCAGACTGCAAACCGTCTGTAAAACCAAACCCAAACAGCATCTCAAGTCCACATGCATTAAGTATAGCCTTTAATAAAAAATACAGGGTTATTAACAACAGAATCCGCATGGATTCCATGCTTAAAGTCACTCTGTAGTGTGAAACTCCTCACATATATTCACACAAGTATTGCGCCTTGAAATCCTATTTCAAAACTGAAAGAAAACAATTCCTTTTGACCGCAAGAAAAAATACACATTGTAGTTTATACAACGCAAATTTTCGGCATGCAGTTTTCAAAACTGATGCATGGTCAAAAAGACTTTGAACATGCTCATTCTTTGGTCATATCCCATGCGGATAATGCATGAAAATTTACTATAGATGTTAATGGGATGGCTAAAATCCTCCTGCAATAAGCATCCAAACTGTGTATGTGTATTGCATGTGACTACTAAACATGTGTTGAATGACATAGTTTTGTATGACAGAATCTGTGTAGATTCTACGCCCAAAGTATACTCATGTGAATGCCCCCTTATGCTCAGTTCTAAAAAAAGATTCATTTGATTCTATTTTGGTCCGTAAAATACGAGAGAATTTCGTTACCTGTTTTCTCTCATAAATACTCAATAAGTAAATTACATACAAGGTTAATTAATTCAACAATACATCCCAATTAGCTGAATACTGTATCAGTGAGACACAAATCTTTTATGTATTATGCAGTTCAGCTGAAGGAAAAAGACTTTCTTGTAAAGGGTTAATCTGCCAATAGGAGGATATAGCTGTTTGTAAGGGTCCATCTACATGGCAAGGATTTCCAATCAGAAATCCATGCAGATTAAAATTTTGAAAACTGTCAAAGTCCAACTGCATTAACATCCCCATAGACCTCAATTGAGAATCCGAGTTCTAGTCCACACAACTCAGATTTTCTTGAGGTCAGATTTCAAAACCACCATTTATTTCAATAAACCTAGAACATGTTCACTAATCTGCCATATTCTAGGTAGAAAAAGATGTCCCAAACATTTCTATGTCGGATCTGCATCCGAAATCACATAGAGATGAACGGTACTGTTTTCTGACGGTAAATCCATAAAAAAAAAACGATCTAACATACACATTAAAAACAGTGTCAAAATACTAGTCATTTGTCGTGTAGACATACCCATAAGGGTCAATTTGAACCCAAGTACATAGATGCAGCAGACACAGCTCACTGAGAGCTCTGTGAGTTTCTCTGTTGCTGCTGCTTCCAGCTTCCTTCTTTACTCTAACTCCATATTACCTTGATGCTTTTATAATAACATCCAGCATAAAGATAGCACCACAGATCTCCCCAGTGTTCACATGCTGTATATTTACTGCCCTCCCTCCCCCCGCTTCTCTGTGGACTCTCTTAGCGCAGTAGCAAAAGGTCTCACAGATTTGTCAACATAGTGATCAATTTTACTGTGCAAGGCCTGACTTGGTCAGTCTCTCTTTCCTAAATGGACAGAACTTTTTTTTCCTAATTAAACATATTTGTGAAAGTGTTTCTATTATAGTCTTTTGTTACTTTATGATGTTTCCCTAAAGGTGATCGGTCCTACTTGAAGCTGCAAGGCAATTCACACAGCCAACCAGAACTCTATTATGAAGAAGAACACAACTCTTTTAGCAAGGTTTGTTGTTTCGGTAGCTATTTGCAGAGGAAGTAGTGCTCTCAGTGAGTGGGTCTAAGAACAGAGAGTAATGCCTTAGCAGTGACCTTTTGAATTTACTTTTGCTCTGTTCACTTTGAAATTGTCAAGAGCTAGGACCGGGCTTGTACCAGCTGACACTCAGATGCATGGCTGCTGATTCATATGGCCATGTCCTTTAGATGTCTGCCAGTCCCATTTGGCATTCTGAGAAGAAGTTGTTTAACCTACTGCCACCTCATGTGAGCCATCTCATTCTCCACCTTAGGTAGGATCCAGTCACTTTTTAAAGGGATACTCCCAATATGCTCATACACCCACACTTTAGCTGTTATTGGTTAGTTTTTGCTACATATATCGTCTGCTCATTTAGACAATGGCTATATTCTTGACTACTCTTCTTATTTGCCACTTGCTCTGACTATTGCTTGGCAATCTGCCCAACTGACCTGACCTGCCCCTTGCTTGATTAACTGTCCTTAGCTCCTGAACCACATACCAGACATCAGCCATTACCATGGGAGTCTGCACTGAAGGTATTAACCTGGGAGTTTACTGCAACAGAATCCGAACTCCTTGAAGGAGTTATCTCACTACGGAGATTATAGTTGAAAATGTGTGGACCAAAAATCTAAGGATGTACGTCCTTGTTTACTATTGGCAAAGTGCTACGGTTTTAGAGAACTGGCTGGTTTACATGTGCTTAGCAACGGTGTTTGTTTACTGGTCAGGGAAGCATTCTGTCTTCCCCAGGTCGTGCACATTGCAAAGGAAAGGCAGTGAAGAGGGGGGCGGGGAAATGTGTGTTTTTGGAGGCAAGGAGGAGAAGCAGTTAGAGGACATGCAGGGGGGTTGTGTGTATTGTATCCTCTTCACTGCCGCTCCTCCATCCCTGTGGCTGCCAATCCCCACAGCCCTGTGGCTGCCAATACACCCTCCCCCGCTCTTCACTGCCTCTTGTCCCTGCATGTCGCTGCCAATACACACAACCCCCCTGCAAGTCCTCTAAAACCAGATAAAACCAGATGCTCCTTAGTTTAGGTCTACACGGCAGTGTTTTTCATTCAGATTTTGTCACGAATTTTGGATTTGAAAACCATCAAAATCTGACTGTATAAACCATATCTATAGAACTCGATAGAAAATCAGAGCTTTAGTGTACACAGCTCAGATTCTCTGAGGTCAGATTTCAAAACTGCAGTTTTTGACAAAAAAAAATAGAACATGTTCAATAATCCATTGTATTTCACTAAGAAAATGGTGGAAGATTTACTATTAAAGTCAATGGGCTAAAAACTGACCAGAAAACTATTTTGCACAGTTTTTGCCACAGTTTTCGCATTTGGTTTTTCAATGTCTGTGTTGATATATCTGTCTACACAGAATAGGTATATATATATAGATAGAAAACCACAGTAGCACTAACCAAAATATAGAAAAAAGCAGGGTCCAAGTGATACTGAACCCTTGGTTTAATTAAAACTGGAAATACTTAGATATCCATAGAAAAAAACTCACAGCCAGGTTCATTCCCAGGTAATAAATAACAGTGAAGGAAGACTATGTGTTTTTTCATCACGGTCCTTAAACAGCATTTATGGCCCTGAGGCAGAGCTATGAACTGGGCCTCCCAACCAATACAACCACTCACAGGAATAAATGCGAGTAATATATACATTAACTTATATCCTTCAACACCGCCATATGGAGACCACATAAAGGTCAGACACCTGCTCAGAACACCATCACGACAGTGAATACAGCCCTGATCTAACACAGAAGCAAACTAATTCTTGACAGCAGGGACTCACAGGAGATGTCTTCTCGGAGTCGTTCTTTTTAACTTTTCTTCTCCATCTGCTCCAGACTACAGTGATGACTTCTCCTGGCCATAACTCGTCCCTGAATAATTAAACACACAAACATCTTAAAATTCTAAACTTTTATAGCACATTCCCTACGATAAAAGGTTAATAGAGTCCTTAATATGCAACTTTGTAAGTTATATACTCCAAGATAGAATTAATATGATCGGAGATAATATTCCCCCTTTAAGGTAATAAGCCCACCCTAGAATGATATGCCTCCTGTAGGGTAATATGCCCCCAGTAGAATAATAAGCCCCTCTAGATAACATGTGGGCTGCGGCCCCTCTCACTAGAAAAAAATTATTAAAAAAATAACTCACTTATCCGCATGATATCATCACGCCGTTTACGCTGGGACATTGCTCCTGGGATCTCATGAGACCGGAACGGCCATTACGGGGTTGTCAGGTCTAGGCAAGATACAGTGAAGCAGGAGACATGATAACTGTATCACACCTCCTTCATCGCTTAGTAAACAGTTCTGACAGGTCCGGGCTTGAACAACGACATGCCACCTGGACACAGTTGAGTCGGTTTGTGTCGCTAGGACGATCTGATCACACACCAGGCACAGGCATCTCATCTTAGCATGGGGCCAGGATCATTCTACGGCTAGGGACGAGGGACCAGTGGGCCTCAGTGCTGTTGAGTGATGAAAGTCAATTCACTCTGAGCAGAAATGATGGCTGCCAACAATGCTGGAGACTTCAAGGAGAGCGCTATGCATGAGCTAGGTCAGGAACCGGTCAGGTAACCTTGTCGGTTGTCTAGCACGCAGACCACACTGATGTAAATGATTACAAATGGTCTGATATGACACTAGGTTGCCTCGCCACATTCCTTAAAAGTATCTGGAGTTCGTCTGCATTCGTCACCCTGTTCCGGCTGGGCATTGTTTAAATGAAGCGGTCAATCGTGTGTGATGGAGAGCCACAAGGACGTCCACTTCTTTGCCTTTCTGTGAGACTTCCATTCTCTTTGTATCTCTGTTGTATCCTGCTGATGATAGTCTGTCTTGGTCTCATGATCTCATGAAGTCAAAATGTGAACAGCATGTTATGAGCCCTGTTTGAATCCTAATTCAAACGGATGCCCTAAATGTATTGGGCAATTCAGGGATCAAACATCTATGTGAATTTTGCCATTAAGTTCCTTGTTAGAGATCAGCAAGTTTTGAAAAAGTACTGAAACATTGAACAGTTGGACATGTACATTCTAAAGTTATGATCTCATTTAGTGCATTTAAATTTTTTTCAAGAAACCAATGTTCATCCTGTCATTTCACCCAAAAGCTAACATTCCAAACTTTTTGTAACACCCGACCCTTATCTATATAGTGTGTGTGTGTGTATATATATGGAGGGATCTGTAGATATATCTATAGTAGCTATTTTTATAGATATGCCTGCAGCGATATCTATAGCTACATCTATCCATCTATGTATTTTTTGTCTGTCTGACAAAAAAGATTGAAAAACCATCAACCTGAAAATGGAGTAAAATCTTCAGGTTTTACTCAACAAATACTGATTCTTCCTACAGTATTTTGTCCTTAGTCATCAGGACACTTTTTTAGACTCTACTGCTCAGCTCAACCTCACCCCAGTCTTGCAGGCAACACTAGGATTTCAACACCCAGATCAGTTTTGGAACAAAAACATTAAATTATGTCATGTTTGGCTTAAATCATATAGAAGCAGCAATTATATCTAATATACAGCAATGTACAATGTCGCAAAAGTGCCTTTTGCTAATACAGTTTCATGGATTGAAATCCGAATTATATTCAACAGTAATTATAATTGTTGTTTTAGTTATTTGCATGTAATATTCACTTATAGGCTGAAATGAATCAACACACTCAAAGAATTATTTAGTCTCATGCTGCATGAGGGAAACACCATCTAGTACTTTACATTTAAAAGACGAAATAGCTATCAGTTCTATGTATTGTAGCAAAAGGAATGGTTTTTAAAGCAATTCTGTGAACCGTGATTAGGATAGGTGCAAATATGACCTTTCCTGAGATTTTAGTACTTGGAATTGGCCTTAAATTTGGCCCTGCAGCTAGACTTGCTTTTATGATCATTTTCTCTATACCTGGCATGAATGTCTTAACCATTCTAAGGGAACCTAGCAAGTGTGAATGTGTTTCAACGGTTTACATCGCAGCATTCAAATGAATCCAAGCTTTTATGATTCTGATCTTAATTACACTTGTATTAATTATATTTATATAACAATTACGGTACAGCTTTCTTTTCAGATGGTTTTGCCATATATCTATAACATAACCAGGCCTTGTTCACACTTTCAAATAAAAATATAGATCAAATAATTTTCTCTTTTTTGGTTCGAAATTGTATCTGTGTTTGCTGTGTATTTTGTTAGATGTTGTCTGTTTTTGATTTGTATTTCTTCTGTTTTTGAGAAAGAATTAACTATTATTCTTTTATTGTTTTAGTAATATTGCTCAAATTCCTGTTATAAAAAACTGCTCTTACATGGGCTCATAGTAAGTCCTCCGTCCTTGGATGGTGACTGTAGTATAAAATGCATCCACTAAAGAGCAAATTTCTTGTCGCTGCACAATGACTGCAATCTATACAGTGGGTTGCAAAAGTATTCATACCCCCCTGAACTGTTCCTTTTTAAACAATACAGCCAGAAACTTAAATGTAGTTTATTGATATTTATGTGATAGAGCAACACAAAGCAGTAAGTATATGTAAAGTGTAAAGAAAATATGTGTTTTTCCAAATTTTTAGAAATTTAAAAACTGAAAAGTGGGGCGTGCATATGTTTTAGAGCAACCTGTACTCTGAGCCCTAAATAAAATCCAGTGTGACCAGTTGCCTTAAGAAGTCACCTAATTACCGATCGCTGTTACCCAGTTGAATTGTGAGGACGGGTGCGGCGAGGTAGTACAAGTCACAAACAACCTCGATAAAATACTAGACCCAATTTACCATTTACTTACAAGAATGGTCTGAGATGCTAGACAACCAGCGATGGGTACCTGTTGGCTGATGGCATAGCACTCACCTTGATGTCTCCAAGCATCATTGTAAATCGGACATGTGTGAATCAAACCTTTTCATCATGAATAGCGACTGAGGAGCCAAGGGGTTTCCTCATCCAGCGTAGATGTTCCCTGGCCCATGCAAGACGATGATGCCTGTGCCTGGTGGTGTGGTCAGTTCATCTAACATGTAGAAAACACTGATATAAATGATTCTGTATGGTCTGTACATGAGTATTTGTTGCCTGTCACTGCCTTAAACCAATCGGTTGGCAGTTTGTGTCGCGCATTAATATCTTGTGCCTACCGGGCATTGTTTACAATGAAGCAGTCCTCAGTGTGTGATGTAGCCAAAGGAAGTCCACTTCTTTGCCTTTCTGTGACTCTTTCAATTTCTCTGTGCAACCTGATGATGACACTTAGTGACTCTCTAAGCTCAAACTTCTGTCTGAGAAAACCCTGCTTAAAGCCTTGCAATGGTGAGGTACTGTTGCTCATTAGTAAGATGTAATAAAGAAAATTAAAAACTAATAATATAATAAAGATAATTAAATACTATAATTAGAAAGGGGGGTTAAGCAACCCAGTCAGGAACTGGTTTATGGTGATGTAAGGCTTTGCGACGTAATGTCCCGGCGGAGGGAAGGAGGTTGTTATTCAGGCTTTTACAGTACTTGGCTCCATCCATTCTCCCATTGATGTGGTGAAGTAGTATCATACGGCGCGCGCACTCGATACGCCTCTTCGCTAAGGCTATAACACCCCCTCTCCCCGGCTCAATCCCAGTCATATGTTGTCCATCTTAAGTTCAGACTGTCTGTGCATAAGGTGTTGATCCAGAGGAAGGCAAAAAACCCCCAATTGGGGTTAGAAGCGCCAATTGTCCTCATTTTAGGGAAATAATTTTCCTTCCTGACTCCATTCTGGAATCAGAAAAATCACTGGATCAGATGGACCCTCTGCTGAATCCCTAGACGTTATAACTTGTTATATTATTACGATACAGAAATTGCATCCAAAACCCTTTTTGAACTCGGTTATTGAATTCACCATGAACACGTCACTCTGGTAGAGATTCCATAGTCTCACTGCTTTACAGTAAAGAATCCATTTCTATGCTTAACTGTACAAACTTACGTTCCTCAAGACGTAAAGGATGCACCCCTTGTATCCTTAAACCCATTCTTTCTGGATAACAGCCCTGTGTCATAAATATATTTGGAGGAGATCTATATCATTGATCCTTTGATGTATTTAAACATATTTATTATGTCCCCCGAAGCCTTCTTTTCTCTTAAATGCTAAAATAAAACCTAATTCTTGCCAATCTTTCTGTTGTACTGTAGTAAGCCAGTCCTTTTATTATTTGTTGCCCGCCTTTGTACCTGGTTCAAGCTCCCCTACAATGTCTTTCCTGTGCACTGGTGGCCCGAACTGTACACAATATCGCATGTGTGGTCTAACAGTGACTTGTATAATGGGAGAATAATGTTCTCATAATGTGCATCTATGCCCCTTTTAATGCACCACATGATCCCTATTTGCTTTGGACTGACTGCTGCCTGACACTGGGCTGCTACAATAAGTTTACTGTCCCACCCAGGTTTCACCAAGTTCGCCTTCTCCATGTCATTTGTACCAGTGTTTTTCTCATTTAACATGTCATCATGTAATGGATTTCTCTTCCCCTTGTGCATAACCTTGCTAATACGATCAGTCGTTAACCCTCAAATCTGCCATGTTCCACTGGCCCAGGCTCAAACTTTATCCAGATCTTTGTAATAACATATTATCCTTCTATTGGGTGGATTACTTTACAGAGTTTAGTTCACGGTCCTGCATGATCGATATTCTTACTGTGTATTCCCTGTGTAAGTCATTAATGAATATAGTTTAAAGAGGATAGGGCCTATATGACCATTGTGGTACCCCACTAGTTACAGCCGAATCCAGTCTGAGTATTGTACCGTTAATTACCTACCCTTTGTTTTCTAACAGTGAGCAGTTACTTACCCACTTGCACCACATATTATTCCCCAAGTCCCTAAGCATCTCTCATTTTATTTACCAACCTTTTAGTGGCACCGTATCAAAATGCTTTAGAAAAATTAGATATATGCATTCCAGTGCCTCACCCGATCCAGTCTAGCACTGACTTCCTTCATAGACAGCTGATGATGATTAGTCTGACAGGACGTTCCTTCATGTATAACCATGCTTGAATGCGTTTACATTTATCTTTAGTGAGATACTCCAGGATAGCATCTCAGAGAAAAACCTTAAAACATTTTACCTTCAACAGTGGTTAAGCTTACTGGCTATAGTTTTCCCTGGATCACTTTTTGACCCCCTTTTTGAATATTGGCACACATTTGCTAATGACGCCAATCCTTTGGGACATACCCCGTTATTAGACAGTCCATGAATATTAAGAATAGGGGCCTATTATGACATCACTTAACTCTTTAAGACACGTGGACTGTATGCCCATCTGGGACCTGGGGTATTTGTCTTTTTTAATCTTCCTAAGACGGAGTGCTGCACTCTTACCTGGTTAGACAAGAAAACTTTTAAGTTGGAGTTTCCCACATATCTCTGTTCAACAGGAGGTTCATCCTCCTCGGTAAATACAGAGTGGAGAAAAAAAGTGTTTAATACGTTTGCTTTTTTCTCATCGCCCTTACTGTCTCTCACATCAGTATCTTTTCAAAAGGGTACCAACATTTTCTGTTTTAATCTTTTACTATTTATATAGTTAAAAAATATTTTGGGGTCTAGTTTTACTCTTTCTATAGCAATAGGTCGCTTTCGTCTCCAGCTTTGCTTCCTTTATCTTGTTTACAACTTTATTTTTTTTCCTATAGCTTCTTAGTGCCTTTCACTGCCTCCTGTTTTAGTAGGTGTGAATAGCTCTTCTTTTGTTTTTTATTGCCTCTTTCTTTTTACAGATCCCTGTTGATTCCTCATTGGGTTTTTCCTGAGTCTCTAATTTTTTTGATTCCATAAGGTAGTGCCTGTCACAGTGGTACCCTAGGATGTTTTTTAATAAAATTATTCCCATTTATTATTAGTTCTGCCTATTTAAACCAGTTTGTCCTGTCAATACGGTTTAGGGCCTCCCTAAGCAGAATAAAAATTTGACTTCCATAAAATTAAGTGTTTTTGTGGCTCCTTGACAAAAAAACTCTATTGAAGGATAAACGGAAATTTATTATATCTATGGTCAATATTCCCTAGGTGACCTCAACACTGAACCTTGGTTACTCTGTCAGGTCTATTAGTTAATATTTGGTCTTGTAGGGGCTTTCCTCTATTAGGTTCCTGCAACCCGCATTTTGGCAAAGGTAACTTATCATTAAGTTAGGTAGACAAAAAAACCTGTTCTCATTTATGGCGAGCTACAAGCTTTAGATTCCCCTAATTGATGTCTGGATAGTTGTAAAGGTCGCCCTTAATAATAAAACCTCATTCTGATAGCGCGCTCATCTATTTGTCCTGAGGAGTTACATCTTCATTGGGGTTGTTTATATTTGGGGGCCTATAGCAGAGAACTAGGATTAGTATTATTTCTGTTATTGTTACCTCCCAATGTATATTTACCATAATGATTCCAGCAGATGTTCATTACTGTTACCTATATCTTCCCGCAGTTGTTGGCTTCAGACAGGAATTTTACATAGAGACCAGATTCACCTCCCCCTTTTCCGGGTCTTTACGGATCCTTCTACTTAAATAGACTGTAAACCCTGCAAGTTAACGCCCAGTAGTAGTCTAGCTCGCTCGTACAGCCATGTCTCAGTTATCCCACTATGTCTATATTTTTCGTGTACAGCTTTAATACTTCTAAGTTAATTAATTTTGTTGGTCAGACTCCTGGCATGGTCAGCTCATGCATATTTAATAGATTTCTTCAGTTTTCTATTCTTTCTCCCTGATCTTTTTACTCTATTGCTACCCCCCCTCCCTCCACTCCACCCCCCTGATTTATTACTAATTCCCAGTCTCTATTCTTCACATATCTTGCATGCTCTATAATGTGTAGTATACCCCCCCCCCAGTCCTAGTTTAAAATATTCCTCCTAACTTCCTGGCCCATTTTGTCCCCCAATACAGCTGCACCCTCCCCATTTTAGGTGCAGCCATCCCTAGCATGATGTCGCTGTAGCCGAAAGTACAGAAGAGTCAGCCCAGTTCTACCACAAAAAACCACTATCCCTCTTTCTCTACACAAATTTTTGAGCACACTTAATTTACTTCTCTAAATCTCCGATGCCTCTCTAGGTGTGGCTCGTGGAAAACAGGTAATATTTCTGGAAAATATTACCTTGGAGGTCGCCCTTGCCCTGAGCTTTTGGCCTAAGTCCCTGAAATCGTTTTTAAGGAACACTCCACCTACCTCGCTAACTTTGTCATTGGTGCCAATGTGGACAGGACAGCTGGATTTCTCACCAGACCCCACCCAGCAATCTGTCAACCCGATCCGCGGATATGTCGAACCCGGGCCCCAGGTAAACTGCACACTGTTCGTCGTAATCCAGTCTTTTGTGGCAGATTGCCCTGTTGTGGCCTCTACATAACTTGAGTCCCCAAACTACTAAGCACCTGTCTAAGCCTGACCTGAACTTCTAATATCCCCATCTTACTGGAGCAGACAGGGGTAGTGTCTTGCTGCGCAGCCAATGCTATTTCTGAACAGACATCCCACCCTACATCCGCCAATACTTGCAAATTTGTTGGGGTGTACAGTTTATGACTAGCCTCACCTGACACTCTTCCTCTAACCCTCTTTGTTACTGTTACCCAGTAAGCTGCATTATGTATCCTGCACCTCATGCTACCACCACTCCTCAGTATATCTGTACACCTTCGAGTGGTATGCTCAGTGGGCAAGCCGGGCTCTGCTTCCCAGTTGGCAATCGGACTTCAGTGTCGCAATTGACATCATTTAGATCCCAGGATCGGGCGTTCTAATTGTGGCAGTGTGCACCCACATCTTGCAAGCAGCTATGCCACATAGAACCTGTTGCTCAAGGACCTGCATGGCATACATTGCACGGACAGCATTGTCAAACATGCGAAACTACATGGGGGATGTTACCAAAAAGATATATGAATAGACAATTCATAATAATAAGTAATATCAATACTCCTCCCCTCTAAACTCACCAAAATCTAAAGTCTATCAATTCATGTCTCCACACTTAAAAGGAAAAAAAACACACTTTAAAGAAAAAACTCGCAAGGACTCGTTCACTCGCTCAATGCTCAGCTTTAAACCTTTCCACACACTGCTGTTTGTCTGTGTTGCAAAATTCTCCTTCAGAAGCAAATAAAAAGTTCTGTGCTGGATCTAGAAGAGAACACCCCCAAAGTGAACATAATGGTTTGACCTCCTAGGCTTGACAGCTGGGGACAGTGTACTGTTGTGGTCAATACGGTCAGCCATTTCAATTCCTGCAAACACAGCAAGTTGAGTTAATTCCAAAGAGCTCATTTTTTGTCTAATCTGACCACAGCACCTTCTCCCAATCACTCACAGAATCCAGGTGTTCATTGGCAAACTTCAGACCTGCACATTTGCTTTCTTGAGCAGGGGGACCCTGCAGGCACTGCAGGATTTTAAAACATTACGGTGTAATGTGTTACCAATGGTTTTCTTGGTGACTGTGGGTCCAGCTGCTTGAGTTCATTAACAAGTTCCTCCGTGAAAAACCCACACAAAGTGAGATTTTTTGCATGGTGATCGACCATACTCAATGTCAAATTACAGTATTTCGTATCTATTTTTCCATTTTAATACTATTGCTCCAACAAGTTGTCCTCTTCTCAACCAACTATCTTACTTATGGTTTTGTAGTCCATTCCAGCTTTGTGCAGGTCTATTATCATGTCCATGACATCCTTAGAAAGTTCTTTGGTCTTGCCCATGTTGTAGAGTCTGACTGATTAATTGAGTCTTTTATAAGGGTGACTATTTAAGACAGCTGTCTTTAATGCAGGTAATGAGTTGCTTAGGAGTGTTTAACTGGTCTGTGGGAGCCATAACTCTTAATGTTTGGTAGAGGATCAAATACTTATTTCTCTCATGCAAAATCCAAGATAATTGTATATTATTTATACTATGAGATTTTTCTGGATTTTCTTTTGGATATCTTTCTCTCATGTCACAAATTAACCTACCTTAAAATTATTTGACTGTTTATGCTATGTCTTTGTCAGTGTGGGTAAAAACTTTGCAAAATCAGCAAGGGATCAAATAATTATTTCCTTCACTGTATGTCACATTGATCACTATATACAGCAATATCCAAATGCTAATAATGAACACCCACAACTCACCTGATTGTTGAGTCCACGCCACACGCGTCCACATGATCAATGTCACATATGTGTATGATAACTCCCAAAACGCATCAGCAGCGCTTTATCTTTGCCTTGTGCTACTAAGCGACATTTTAATGGATTATCAATAAAGGATAGTTTTATTTCACTTTCATTGGATTGCTGGATCAACGTTTTCAAAATTGGCGTTCATTCTCCCTAAGCCTGGAGCAACCGGGCAATCCACACTACTGGAGTGGTGAGCTGGCTCACCTGTGTTTTTCTACATTTTAGAATCTCCAAATTTTTAGGATGTTCTCTCAGCTTTTTATTTACTCCCTAACAAATATACAAATAACAGCTATGACACAAAGCAATGTTTATTTAATAGCTATACATACTGACATCATAATGCATACCTCAAACAAATGAAAGGAAATTACTCAAATAATAGCATAATTTCTTTCAGAAATTTAAGTTGTTGGAAAAAAAAAAAAAAAAATTTTATGGAATTACTCAAGGTAGAGGAAAAGAAATTTAAAATAATTAACAATAAAATAGCAGTTATTCTTTGCCCCCTCCCCTCAATTTTATGATGTCTTGAGATCAATAATAATAAATAATAATTTACATCAAGCTGTTAGCAGATCAAGTACATTGGTCATTTTCCTTTTTTGTTAATTTCAACCATAATGTTCCAGTCATTGCATTAATATCTGGGACTAAGAAGTTGGGGGGTAAATGTCTTTTAAATACAACACCTTGTACATTTTCAAGTATACATTGACAGCAAAGATAATAATTGCCATCTTCCTCTATTAATTGACATGCAAAGAATATGAATGGGAAAAAGTCCTTTCTTTTTCTTCAGGCAGCATTTTAGATATTATCAGTTAGTCAAAGAAATCCACTTATCCTTCAAGTATCCAGCTCCAGGTAATTACAAATCTTCTGTTTATTTTGTCATAGTTAAAAAATTACAGGTGTACCCTTCAGGATCAATGGGACATTCAAAAATCTCGATGCTTTTCAGTGTATAAAACGCTTAGCTCATACGTTTTCAATAATTATATACTATATATATATATATATATATATATATATTAAGAAGAAATATATTTATATATATATAGTTGTTAGTCTTGGCTTTGATACTCTGTGTACACTGATGTATGCCTGCAGACTCGTACTGATATTGGTGAGCTGATAGATAGACATTGATATATATTAATATATCAATCTATCTATCTATCTATCTATATATATATACACTCACCGGCCACTTTACTTAGGTTCACCGATGTCTAGTAAGGGTTTGACCCCTTTTGCTTCTAGGAACTGCTCATTTCTTCGTTGGCATAGATTCCACAAGGTGTTGCAACCGATGTTCAATTGGTTACACAAGGCGGCACCAATCGAGTGCAAAGTATAATTATTTCCCAACACATGGACACCACCACCACCTGCCTGGTACCGTCTGATAACAAGCAGGTGGATCCGATGCTTTCATGGTGTTGTCCGCGCCGCTATTTATGAACACTACAATACGATTGTTTGCAGCAGAAATAGGATATCTATTTGACCTACGGCTACGGTGTTTTCAATATTGATACTGTACACAAATTGTAGTTGAGCTTGGGTCTAATTGGAGCCTCAGTTTCTGTTCTTAGCTGAAAGGAGTGGCACCCGAGTGTGGTCTTCTGCTGCTGTAGCCCTCTGCCTCAAAGTTCACCGTTCTGTGCGTTCAGAGATGCTCTCTTCTGCTACTCTTGGTTGTAACGTGGTGGCTAATTGAGTCTCTGTTGCCTTTCTATCAGCTCGATAACAAAGTCTGCCCATTCTCTTTGACCTCTGGCATCAACAAGGGCATGTCCGGCCACCAAGGGACTGCCGCTCACTGGATGTTTTTTCTTTTTCGAGTACGGGACCATTCTCTGGTAAACCCTAGAGATGGTTGTCGTCGTTCTGATAATCCAAGGCAGTCAGGCAGTTTCTGACAATTATCAGACCAGGCCTTCTGGCGTACCAACCAACCATTAGCAACGTTCAAAAGCATCTCAAATCACCTTTCTTCCCCAGTTATATGTCTCGGTTCGAATGCAGGAGATTGTACTGGACCACTGTCTTCATGACTAAATGCACTGAGTTGCCGCCATGTGATTGGCTGATTAGAAATTTATGTCGTTAGAGAGCTAGTTGGAAAGGTGATACCTAATTATAGTGGCCGGTGAGTGTATATACATACATATATTATTATATATATATATATATATATAATATTTTACATTGATATATATTATATATAGATTTTATATATATATATATATATAGTATTAAATATATATATATAATATATATATCAATCAGCTCACCATTCAGTACGGAGATGCAGGCATTACAATCAGGTGCACAGAGTTATCAGAAGCCCAAGACGAACATCTTTTGTCATAGAGTGTGAAAAAGATGTTAGCTGTTCCCAGTCTCCAGCTGTGACTGCAGAGAAAGAGAAGGAATTACAGAATATGGATAATTCACCAATCTGCATTGGCCAAGGAGATGATAATATTTTATTAGTATGGCTCTAGACAAAAGTTCAAGCATCATCTCTTTGGCCAATGCAGATAGGTGAATCATCCACATTCCGTGATTGCTTCTCTTTTGCTTACTGAAACCTTATCTTTCTCTGCAGTCTCAGCTGGGGACTGGGAACAACTAATATCTTTTGTCACACTCTGTGTTGCATTTCCTTTCCATTGTTTCTATTAACGATCTTCTTGCTGTGGCCAAAGTCCAACAGCTTTTTAAGGTTTGTAGGCATTATCCTTTTTATTAACTTCAGATAAGTTTGCAATTTTAGACCTGTGCCAGTATTTATTTTCGAAATAAAAATTGCATGGTGATTTATTTTTTTGATTCCCAACATTGTTATTCCAGAGTATTTTTCTTTACTTGATCTGGATAAACTTAAGTCACAACCAATTACAATAATTAAACAAATGTTCAGCTATTTAACAAACATTGTTTTTACAAAGTAAAAACATCTGATTGAACATCCTACATTTCTGAGCAGAAATATAGAAATATTCAACTTCTGCCTCAATCCGTCTTTCTTATAGATTGTAAGCCTTTACGGGCAGTGTCCTCCATCCCTCTGTACCAGTTGTTAGTCATTTAGTGTTGCCATTGGACTTTGTCTGGTCTTTTGTATGTAACCCCCTTTGAATGCACAGTACTTTGGAATAAAAAAAAATGATAATTAGAATAAAAATTAAGTGACTCCCTGTGTAAACGTTTTATAGGGTTGACCTCACTACAGGCGCATTGGATTGGACCATATTGTTATGGTGTATGAATTAATCTGATTTAAGCGTACTCTGTGATAAGATTTGGCAATGTCTGATATGCTGTATGCTTTCTTAAATTAAACAGCAGAAAAGGATTAACCTTATATTCTTAGAGGGTCCTAAAGAGGTAAATCTGAAGCTTAAAGTGTCTGATGGAGCGGTAGGTCAGAAGTGCTGTTATAAAAACTGAGGCTTTCTATATTTTGCAATTTAACATTAAATTAAGTTTTTTCTTTTTCCAAAGCCATGTAAAAATTTGCTTTGTCACATAGTTTTTTTAGAACAAATAAAAGAAGCCATAAGTTACATTTTAACCTCTAATCAAATTTTAAAGGTTTATAAAATTGTTTTGTTTATGTGGTCAGATTATTGGATGTTTAGCTCAGAAATAATGAAAGCTGTCCCTTGAGGAGTGCTTACAACTGGATGAAAGTGAAAAATGAAAGAGATTGCAAAGATGCTTCAAAAGTTTTCCTGTATTTTAATAAATATATCTCAGAAGGCATGAACAAAAATGTATTGAACTTAATACTAGGCTGCACAATTTGCGGAGTCTGATGCATTTACCCCAGATGTGAACAAATAATATTTTATACTTGGCCTCTACTTGCTGTATGCAATGAAGTACATGAATGGAAATCAAGATAGAAAAAAGGCATATTAGAGCTTCATGGTAGTAGGGATGCTGTATTAGCCATAGGTAAGAGTTAAATACCAGCTAGGATGGAAAATGTCAAGATTTTTTTTTATCCATTTATTGATCAGGGGTTCATAGTCAAGAAATAGACTATAATTAGAAGTTCATAATACACAGTGTGGAGCCACATTATTATGACACTTCCTGCTTTTGATGTCAGCAGCACACAGTTCATAAGGGAAGTCATATGTTGTGAGCAATTACAGAAGAGGATGGGCACTACAGAATTCCAATAACAATACAAAAATAACCCAAATATATAGCAAACCAATATAAAAAAGATTAGCACAGATATTACTATATCAGAATTGAATAATTGTACACAAGTTGCAGAAAAAATAACCACGGGTCGTTTAATTGTGAAAAAAAATGCACAATATCGCCATAAGTTAGCATTCACAGGGTATGTCACATGCTGTGTTTGTATAAGGTGTGTGATAGACTGTCTGCACACATATTCCTTGTTGCTGTTATGGGTAGAAGGGATGCTTTATCAGACTTGCAAAATCAAATGATTATTGGCTTTTGGGCCAAGGATGGCAGCATTTCTGAAACTGTGCAGTTTGAGGACTGCTTATGTGCTGCTGTGGTGAAGAAGTATTGTAAGTGGACAAATGCACCATTGAAAATAAGCAACTTGAGAACAGCGGAGTATAAGGTGCCATTGATGCGAGGGGTAAACATTAGCTATGAAGGTTCACAATGGTGGACCAACATGCTACAGTGGAGAAGCTCAACGCCAAAATGAGCCATGGTTCTACCTGACATTTGTCTAAAATAACAGATCAGCAAACTATACTGTGTATGTGGCACCAATGCAGACAGATGGTCACTGCACCTCTGCTAAATAAGTTGCATGATCATAAAAAAGGCTTCCATTTTCATGGCTATATTCAAATTGTACCTTTGAAGATTGGCAAAGGATTTTCTTCTCTGAGTCACAATTCATTAAACAGATGGATATTGGCATGGCAGGTGAGGAAAATAAGAAAACAAATGCAACCATACCGTAAGAGCACAAGTTGGTGAAGGCAGCATTATGATGATTGTTGGGGATTGTTTTTGTGGCACTCTCTGGGCCCACTCATCCATGTGGAAGACACTTTCAAAGGATTTGGGTATGAATCCATCCTTGAAAATCACATACATGCGGATTGTCTTCCATGGGGTGAATTGCTGTATGCAATGAAGTACATGAATGGAAATCAAGATAAAAAAAATGCATATTAGAGCTTCATGGTAGTAGGGATGCTGTATTAGCCATAGGTAAGAGTTAAATACCAGCTAGCATGTACAATTTCAAGATTTTTTTTTTATCCATTTATTGATCATGGGTTCATAGTCAAGAAATGGACTATACGTAGAAGTTCATAATACACAGTGTTGAGTCACATTATTATGACACTTCCTGCTTTTGATGTCAGCAGCACACAGTTCATAAAGGAAGTCATATGTTGTGAGCAATTACAGAAGAGGATGGGCACTACAGCATTCCAATAACAATACAAAAATAAAACAATTTAACCCAAATATATAGCAAACCAATATAAAAATAAAAGATTAGCACAGATATTACTATATCAGAATTGAATAATTGTACACAAGTTGCAGGAAAAATAACCACAGGGTTGTTTAAGTGGAAAAAAAACACACACACATATCGCCACAAGAGTAGTTCCCAGGGGGTACGGCGGGTTTTGTAAAAGGGTTGAAACGTCTCCACAATTCCTTGTTGCGTTTGGGTAGAAGGAGCTTTATCAACTTGCAAAAAAAATAATTTGGCTTTTGGCCAAGGTTTGCGCATTTCTAAACTGTGCATTTGTGGGCTGCTTAGTGCGCGTGGTGAAAAGTACGTAAGGGCAAATGGCACCATTGAAAATAAGCAACTTGAGAACAGCGGAGTGTAAGGTACCATTGATGCGAGGGGTAAACATTGGCTATGAAGGTTCACAATGGTGGGCCAAATGCACAGTGGAGAACTCAACCCAAAATGAGCCATGGTTTCACCCACATTTGTCAAAAAAAACAAACACTATACTGTGTATTGGCACCAAACGACAGATGGGCACTGCACCTCTGCTAAATAATTGCATACATAAAAAAGGGTTCCATTTTCAGGCATATTAAATTGTACCTTTTAAGATTTTTAAAGGATTTCCCTTTTCTAGTCACAATTCATTAAACAGAGGATATTGGCCTTTGGCAGGTAGAAAATAAGAAAACAAATGCAACCATAACGAGGGCACAATTTTTGAAGCACATTTTGAGATTGTTGGGGATGTTTTGCCATTATGTTGGGTATCGACATCGGCAAAATCGAATATGGGCCACCCTCAAAGGTTTTCAAAGTCGTAAACTCCGAGACCATTAAAGTCTATGGGAGAACAACAACACCCTTCATTTTTACACCCAAAAAAGGGGTGGAGAAGCGAATTAACAGCCACAACATAAAGGATACCTGCAAAACTTAGGACAACACTTAGGCTAAAAAGCCACAGAAAAAAAGTCCCACACCATTCACTACCCCGTCTTGTACCACAAATACCCTTAAACCTGCATCACCCCAAAATTTAAAAAATTAAAGCAGTATATTTGAACCATCATTTTACTTAACTGGGCATTGAAACCCTTCCGGAAAGCAGCTGACCCTAAAAAC